>CAUYRH010032131.1:0-17536 GCA_963574655.1 Perodicticus potto | reverse complement strand
TGTACGTGGCTGGCGCCTTAGCTCACTGAGCCACAGGCACCGAGCCTCTATTATCTTTTTTTCAAGAAGAAGCTTTCAGCACACAGCTGTAATTTCTAAATTGTTTATTTTCATTTCAGAGTGGAAAAAGAAGACTTTATTCACAAGAAAGTTTACTTACCAGAATTTTTTTTCATGTGGAAGTAATCATGAGTTTACTCTTGCTGTAAGGAAATATTATCAGTTTTCTAAAGAAAAATCCTGTGTATTCTTGGCTCGTGTGTACAGAGATACACACAGATGCACAGAACTTATCAGGCGGCATAGAAGTGATCCTGCCCTTTAACTTTCTAGTTCTACCTTTGAGAATCTTTCCTAGAGAAGTATTCAGAATGCTGGGGCCACGGAGGAGCTGTGTACATAAAGTGTGTCTTGCTCTCTTACCAGACTAGTGAAAATTTGAAAACTTGAAAGACTCATGGAAAAGACTTAGTTTAAAGAATGTTCATATACTGCTTCAAAGGGATATTTTATGAAGCTATAAATAATGGTTACTAAAACCTTTATTTGTACTTATATTACTTTCATAATGAAGAGAAAGAATACCAAAATATTAATATTTTCTACTTTTTGATTGTTCAGCAAGCTTTGAAGATTTGTTATCAGACTAGGGTCACTTTTAGACACTGTACAACTTGAATTTTCTTTAAATACATTAATGGTTTCAATATATCCTGGAAGTGTTTTATTAATCTAAGTGAAGCATTTGGCTTCTGTTTGCAATTTGATGTATAAACTTTTCATCTGTCTGTTCATCCATCCATCCATCCATCCACATGCACAAGGATGGGGATGTGGGAGGTCCTAGAATTGGAAGTGTCAAAATAAAAACAAAGTAGAGAATTATAAGAAATTGGTGATAGAGTTATTTTAAGATGAGAATTGCAAAGAAGGATTTCTGGAGCATCAGTGTTTTTGAAGTTCTGTGAGGATTTTTGTAGCAATGGTTGAGGAAGTCCTGTTTTTGAAATTTTGCAAAAGTTTAAGTGAAGACTTCATCAAACCATTTAAATTTAGGAAATAAGTATATTAACCGAGATACATTAGTTTTGTTACTTTTTCCTTTACTTTCTCTTCTCTTCCCCTTTCTTCCTCCCTCTCTTTCTTTCCTTCCCCCTTTTCTTAATGGTTGTAAAATATATATAATGTAGAACTTTACCATTTTAACCATTTTAAATTATACAGTTGAGTGGTATGAAGTGTATTCACATTACTGGGCAGCCGCTCACCCCATCTTCCTCCAGAGCCCTTCGTCATCCCATACTGCAGTCCTGCTCCCGTGAACACGTGAGCACGTGCCCCCGGGGCCACCGACAGCCTCTGTTCTGCTTCCCGTCTGGGTGATTGGCTCCTCTAGGGACCTCCTATCTCCTTCCCCTTCGTACAGCCTAGATGCAGCTCAGCATTATCCAAACCACTCGCTCCTTCCACAGCGATTGTTTTCCTCCCATGTTCAATGTGAGAAGCAGGGTTCTGTTCAAATTTACATTCTAATAGGCATAAATAGGTCAAGCCCTACACAGGTGATCCAAGATAAATTGTACTTTAAAAGGCAAAGAAAAAGGAGTATGAATAGTACTTGAGGAATAAAGGAGCCTGGGAAGCTAGTAAAGGTAACACACCATCCATCTGGTGGGACCTACGGACGACTCTGCAGCTTCAGTGTCTGCTGGGAAGCACATTCTGTTAAGTTTGGTGGTAGTTATCTGTTCATTTTGAGGTTTTGGTAGCAGTGACGAATTGGGCTTAATTGCTCCCTTCCCTGGTCTTGCTGATAAGTGTTTTGCTGGCAGTGGTCTGTGGTTCAGTTAAACAGCTATGAAGGATGGTCACTGTCCATGGGGTAGGAAGACAGTTGGGTTCATAGTCCATTTAGGACATAAAGCGACCTGGATTTGTCTGTTAATTCAGACAAAATTTTCTGAGCTGGATACCTTATTGCTATGATTATGTTTTGTTTTTTTTTTTAATTGAGACAGAATCTCACTTTCTGTCCCTTGGTAGAATGCCATGGTGTCACAGCTTACAGCAACCGCAAACTCTTGGGCTCAAGTGATTCTCTTGCCTCAGCTGGGACTACAGGTGCCTGCCACAATGCCCAGTTATTTTTTGAGATGCGATCTTGCTTTTGCTCAGGCTGGTTTCCAACCGCGAGCTCAGGGCAATTCACCTGCCTCCGCCTGCCAGAGTGCTAGGATGACAGCCGTGAGCCACCACGCCCAGCCCTGATTGTGATTTTTTTTTTCATTACTACAATCCCTATTATTTGAAAGGATTTTAGGCAAATGTGTGTGACTTTTGAGTCAGTGGAAGACGTGCGAGGCCTTGCACTAGCATGTCCACTTCATGCTGAGTCCTGTCTCCCTATAGGAGAGACCTCTGTGCACTGGGCTGCGGAGATGGCAGCAGGTGTCCTCCTCTGGTCATGTCAGCAGCGACCTTTAGTTTGTGAGTAGTGGGGCTGACAGCTGACAGCTTTCGGTTTGACTTGGACACCCATCTTGCTGACTACTCTCACTCTGCTCTGGGGTTTGGATGTTGGGCTTCTTCGGTTTTGTTTTAAGAACATAGTTCTGTATAACAGACTATATTCTGTAAGACTTTCTTGAAAAAGGCCAGTAATTCAGTGGATAATATGGTAATGAAATAAGGTTTCTTTAGCTTTTCGCTTGACCCTTCATCTAATCGAACAATTTAACTTAGAAATACTAGTCATTCCTCTCTACTTGGTCTCAAAGGTGCTCTTCATGTAGGGTTTAGAAGGAAGTCTGCCCGTCGCTGAACAAAAGCAAGCAGCAGAGGCAGCGTGTTCACAGGTTCCTGTAGGAAACCGTAAGTGCTGATGGGAAACTCTGCAGGATTTCATTGGAAAACACAGTGATTCCATTTTAACTAAGGTAGGGGCATATCAAAGGGAGCAAGGCTTCCGATAAAAGAATGGGTTGAGAGATAAAGGAGTGCTTAGTGGTTTTGAGCAGAGAAATAAATGATATACGCGAGCTGCTAGTTCTTAAGAACTCTTATAAATCTAAGACCTGGAATGAGATGACTAGAGGCAGGGAGGCCAGTTAGGAAACAAACGGAAGAGTTTAAAAAATTGGCCCTAAACTAGGTGATGTTACCAAATATGCAGCTTAGGTAAGGGGACTTAATTAGAGGCGTAGTATTTAGAATGAGTGCTGTAAATATAGTTTCATTCCACGAGTGTTCACTGTATGTTACTATGTTAGATATAGAAGCTTGATTTGAGTTAGCACCACATAGTCTCATAAACCTCATTGTCATTAATATGGAATGAAGTAAAATGCGCATCTCTTCAGACATTTTACTACTGTTTAATTGCTGTTGTTAATATTAGTTAACATACTTTTCTAAGTCCTCTGGTTATACTAATTTTGTAAACCCTTGCACATCTCTGCGGTGTGGTTTCTTCTTTTATCGTGTTCCATCTGTGCTGCAGTGGTTGAGAACAAGGCATCTCAAGGTTAAGTAAAGTAACTCTAAGCTCAGTCCCTGTAGGGCTGGGATTGATTGATTTACTTGGAGATAGAGTTTCACTCAGTTGCCCTGGGGTTGAGTGCTGTGGCTTCACAGCTCACAGAAACCTCAAACTCTTGGGCTCAAGCCATCCTCCTGCCTCAGCCTCACGACTCGCTGGGACTACAGGCGCCCACCACAATGCCTGGTTAATTTTTCTATTTTTAGTAGAGACGGGGGTCTCACTCTTCCTCAGGCTGGTCTTGAATTCCTGAGTTCAAGGGATCCACCCACCTTGGCCTACCAGAGTGCTAAGATTAAAGGTGAAAGCCACCATGCCCAGCCTACGGCTAGCATTTCAACACGGGTCACGGGCCTGCACAGCCTGTGCTCGGACCTACCTCCTGTGCTAAGACTGTGGTGTGACCTAGCCCGCCTGTGTTCCAAGGCTCTGCAGAGATTGTGAGGTTCTGCTCTTTGGTGATTTATAAAGCAGTGTTTTAGTAATCCTTATCCCTTCTCATGTAAAAGGATGTTAGAGAAACCTGGAATAAGAGGGAGATTTCTAAAATGAAATAAAGTGAACTGTTTGTATTGGCTTAGCAATAATATAAGAGAATCTAAAGTGATCACTGGTTTTCACTCATGAGCTTTTGTTTTTTATTCTTCCTCTTTCTGTTTTTAGGTAACTTCGAATAGGGTAGAGCAATTTTTTTACTACTGATCAGAAAACATTCTAAATTTCTGTCTAATTTTGTAAACATTTATGTGTATCATCCTCATTGCCTATTTAAAAAACTGTTCTAATGTGGCAGGGCTTCCTGCTATCAGTCAGGCAAAGCAAATTGTGTCATTTCATCTAAATTGAAATTGTGCATGTGGGAGACTGAGAAGTCTTTCCTCATCTTTCACTATAAAACTCTTATTTTTAGCTATGAAACTGCTACTTCAGTATTTTTCTTTCTGTAGGAAATCTATAGCTTGTGATCATTAATAACACCGTCAGAGAATGTATTGCCATAACTTTTCAATAAAGGAGAGCCAAGCCACGTGATTATTTGTACCTGTTTTACAACAGCCTTGTCTAAAGGCCAGATACTTCTGAAAGTTTCTGGGGTTTTTGGCATGGTGTGTGTTTTAGGATTCTGTTTTTGTTTTGAAGGAGGTATAGAATGGGCAAAAAAATCATAGTGAAATGATTCTGTATTTCATCTGTTCTCTTTTCTCTTTTACAACTTGTTTTTAGTGTAGTGTCATAAACTCTTAGTGACTTATCATGGTTAAGGATTTTTGTATTTATGTCATTACAGCATGTAAATATTATTGACATTTAAGGAATTGGAAAAATGAACATAATTATAAGATAATTAGATTGCTGTTTGAGCATCTTTCAGTTCTTTTGAGTTCTAATTAATGATCTAAAAAGTATTGCAGTTTTATTCTATGTTCATCCATATGAATTCTATACCTTTAGTCAGTAGTTAGAGCCAGAATCAAATTATGTAATGGATTGTTCTTCAGTTAGTTAAGATGAACTAAATGATGGCTGGGCAAGATGGCTCAAGCCTGTAATCCTAGCACTCTGGGAGGCCAAGGCAGGTGGATACTTTGAGCTCAGGAGTTCGAGACCAGCTTGAAGAATAAGACACCATGTCTACTAAAAATAGAAAAAACTAGCTGGGTGTTGTGGTGGGTGCTTGTAGTGTCAGCTACTTAGAAGGCAAGAGGATTGCTGAAGCCCAGGAGTTTGAGGTTGCTATGAGTGAGGCTGATGCCAGGGCACTCCATCCAGGGAGATAGAATGAGACTTTGGGGGGACAAAAAAAAAAGGATGCACTAAATGGAAAAATAGAAAAGAAATCTTTTTCAATGAAAAAGTATGAAGTATTACATTCTTTTATGCTGTGGGAACTTTTATGATGAAATATAAAATTAAAATGTATTAATACAAATTGATTTTCAATTCTTTTTCTCTTTTTTGAGACAGAATCTCACTCTGTTGCCCTGGGTGGAGCACTGTGGCATCATTCATAGCTCACAGCAAATTCAAACCTCTGGGCACGAGAGATGCCCTTGTCTCAGCCTCCTGAGTAGCTGGGACTACAGGCACCCACCACAATGCCCAGCTATGATTTTCAAGTCTTGAGGAAAGAAGTCTTTGTCTTTAGAAAGTCATTTTTTTATGAACTGTGGTCCCATAAGCAGTCATATCTCAGATGTAATGGTCCATCATTTAATTATAGATGTGTTTTGTTTATTTTCATGTGATGTTAGTATGGATAGTATTAGAGAATTTATCTTTTATTATAAATGAATTTAAATGTGTAAACACCATAAAATTTATTAATGTCATCTTTCTCTTCCACCTTATTGTGGTTGATGCCTAGGTTTCGTTTTTCAAAAGGTATGTATATTTTTCAGAATTTATGAAAATAAGGAACATATAGATTGAGGAAGCTTAATATATTCCAGGTTTGAACAAGAAACCCACACCTAGACTTAACTGAAGAACATCAAAGACAAAGAGAACATCTAGAAAGTAACCAGAGAAGAAGGGCAGGTCAGTTGTACAGGAGCAGAGTGACAACAGTGCTGTCAAATCCAGAAGAAACAGAAGAGTGTCTACAGAGTAGGAATGTACCAGAATTATTTCAAGTATTACTCAAGAATCATTCACAACAGGAAACATTTAGGAGTCTTACTAAAGACCTTCTGGAAGTCCCCCAAGGGCATTTGGGTAGATGTAATGCCAGGGAAAGGAACCCCGCTGCAGAAGGGACACCTGAGCGGTGACCTGAGATGCAAGACGGAACAGTGGACAGATAGAATGCACACATGTCAGTAAAGCCAAACAGACACGACATAAAGGAATAATTGTGTTTATTTTGTAGAGTTAAGAAACTGAAATGTTGTTCAGTAAGATAATGTGAGCTGGAATAGGGGAGATGGCAGCTAAATTCCTTCTGCTGTCTAGAAAGGGAATTTCATTTAGTTCCCTATGTATGATAATGTTTTAAAAGAGCCCACTGAAAGAATAAATAGATTGAAAATAACTTCAAAACAGTAACCAAGAGGGGAAAAAGACAACGGGGTGGAATCCTACTAGTCTGATAAGTGATCTTACAAAAACAAAACAAACTGCTCACAATTAGAGTATCCCAGAGCTTATTTTCCTACACATCAGACCTATTTATAATTATCAGAAGTCTATAAGCATTAATAATGCAATCAAGTTTTAATTTGTTCACAGTACAGTATTGATCAGCTGAGGGGACCTCTTCTTTATACCCAAGCTCATTCTGCATTCCTGAAGCCAAAGTTCCTGAGGCTTTTTGTTCCCTGGGAGCTGCGTGAGTCCTGCAAGTATAGGGCGATGTGTTAGGTGCTTCTGTTTTGAAATGGGCACTTTACATGAAAATAGAAATGCATGAAGTGTATAGATTATGATAATGTTCAGTAATAATGGTCACTGTGGATGCTGCCTATCATTTTGTTTGTTTGTTTACTCTCTTTCTGTCCCCTACTCTGACAATTTAATAATGGCTGTCATTTATTGAATGCTTCCTTGGTGTAGACCTTTTGCTGGTTGCTTTACTCATTATTTACAGTCCTCACAACTACTCTGCAAACACAGGTATTATTTTGCCCTTTTCACACATTAAAATCCAGTTGTTCTAAGAGGTTATCCTAGGTTCCATAGCTGGTAAATTACAGATAAATACTCCAAACCCATGTTTGCTTGACTTTAAAGTCCCAAGTTCTTTCTACAACAGGTTGCCTCTCAGCTCATCAAGTATTCTTTTAAAAGTGAATAGTGTGACTGCTTTTTTGTTGTTTTGTTTTTAGTCTGTGGGTTGTCTGTCTTTCCTAGAAGCAGCTCTTTTGCTAAAAACAGTAAGAGTGGAAGACAGTGGAGAGGTAATACCCTGGCATGTGCTTAACACATAGCCAGATTTCTAGATCTTTTATTTTATGGCAGAAGACTAAGAGCCATAGTCTTCTGCCAGGTAGTCAGAACATCTTGGTCCAGAGGCTCAGAAGTTCTGGCTTTCAGAACTGGTAGGGGTTACACTCCCCTGTGGCGGAGACATGTGGCCCAGGGTGTCTTTCAGTCACCATCACTTATATTCAAACCGGGAGCATATATGAGATGCACTTACACTGCTGTGTATACAGAAGGAGCCGTAAGCCATGTTATTGCCTATGTGGTATGCCATGGACTGGTTCTTCATCTTGAGAACAAAAAATATTAGCTATCCATAGCCACTGCATTGCCTATTAGAAGGAGAACAGTGTTCATCAGGGTACTGTTCCGGAAGAGCCGGAATTTTGGAGCAGGGAAGGAGTGGCATCCTGAAAATCTAGATTCCTATAATCCACATCTGCAAATTCCAAGGATGCCACAGTGTAGACCGCCACTGACTCGCTTCCACATGAATGAAAAGTTTAGTTTTTAAGAGCTCCCAATAATTGTTGGTCTGGTGGTACTACATAGGCACCACTCCCCAAAAGGGAAAGTGTCATTGTCATACTATTTATCTGGATTACATGTTTAAACAGTATTTTGTATGTATTAAGTCAAATAGTATATATTACTAAAATAATTTTACTTTTCTTTTTACCCTACCTAATGTGGCTACTAGAAAATTTGAAATTACCTGTGTGGATCACATTTAATGCTTATATTATAGTTCTGTTGGAAGCATGGCTCTGAAAGTTTGCCAACCAAATTTCTTTATTTTTGGCAGTGATTTTCAATTTTAGTTGAAGATAAAAATCACTTAGGAGCTTTAAAATCTCCTCATACCCAGATCACTGGATATTTGTAACTTGGATCAATTACATTGAGATCACTGGGAATGGGATCCAGACTTCAGTGAAAAGACCATGTGACCTTTTAAGGCTCCTGTAAACCCAGGAGTGTCCCCCTCTAATTTGTTTCCTTATTTAAACTTATTAATTGAACAACTCTTGCTGTTCTTCTTATATTTAACCTATTTTTCTTGTATTAACAATTTTGCCTCATTTTTTCTTGTCAGTACATTCTGTATAGTAAGAATTAATATATTAACATAGTGAAAGGATCAATTACATCATTCTAAGAAGTAAAAGCTGAAGGTGATCCAGGATTTCAAGTTATCCTGCAGAAAGCGGGTTCCAAGGAAAAGGGTCCCAGCTGAGTGAGACCAGGAAGAGGCTGGTTAATTTAGCTTAGCGTGGCTTCCTAGAGAAAGAAGGGTGTTCAGAAGTAAAACTTGAGCTTCAAGACTGTGGGGCTTCAGGGGAGAGTAGAGCACTGTCTATGTAGGGGTTTCATTGTCATCAGCTGGTGGTAATATCTTGGTGCCCATAAGGAGTTGATCCACAGTGAAGAATTCAGACAGGGGGTTGTGACAACAACGGGGTCGGCTGGCACAGGGAAAGCAGGTTATGGGTGTTCCATTCTTAGCAAGCAAATGAAGGGTCAACCAGGAACAAAGTCACTGAGATGAGATGTGCTTGCATTAGGGCTGCAAGTTGATGGCTATGTAGGTCGACTGGAGGCTAACTAAGGGCTAAACCTGCTGGAACTTGACTGGCCCATTGGTCAGTAGTTGACTCTAGCCAGCAGTACATACAAGGCATTACCAGAATGATGTGCCGTGCAGTACAAAGAGCACATCATGTGGCCAGAGACCATAGTCTGATTTTCCGCAAAGGACTCTGTGTGACCTTTGACAAGTCACTTAACCTATTTGCCTTCCATTTTCATCCGTGAAGTAAGTTAATATCCATACCCAGTGTTCCTTTCAGGTGTGTATCACTGCAAAATAAACGCAATAAACGTGCCCTAGTGATATAAAGTATGTGAAACTTCAAAGGATTGTGTTTTTAATTGGGTGTGAAGTTTTGAGTTAGTGGGCACTGCTCTGGCCCTTCCTAAGACACCCTGAGACACAGCAGCCCTTAGCACCAGAGTTCATCCCAGCATAAATTGCTCATCCGTGGAGATAATCCCAGGAGCCACAGCTCTGCTCCCTGACATTTGGAGCCACTGCTCCATAAAACGTACTGTTCGCTTGATAGGAAGTGATGGCAGGAAAGGATTCGGTACTGGAAGTATCCCACCTTGCAGTTGAAGCCTCCAGTGAACGGAATGATAAAAAACAAACGTTAGGGGAGGCGCCTATGGTTCATCGAGTAGGGCGCCGGCCCCACATACTGAAGGTAACAGGTTCAAACCCGGCCTCGGCCGAACTGCAAAAAACAAACAAAAAAAAATAGCCGGGCGTTGTGGCAGGCGCCTGTAGTCCCAGCTACTCGGGAGGCTGAGGCAAGAGAATCGCCTAAGCCCAGGAGCTGGAGGTTGCTGTGAGCTGTGACGCCCACTCTACTGAGGATGAAAAAGTGAGACTCTGTCTCTACAAAAAAAAAAAAAACAAAAAGACGTTAGGTGTACTGTTACTGCTTTACAGTCAGTCAAAAGGTGTTTACCAGATATGTTTTTTGGTCGAAGTGAACCTGTTGTTAAACGCCATACAGAGCTTTGGGCTGGATGGTTGAGGGCTGCTTGCACATGATGGTCTCATGAACTTGGTTTTTTTTTTTCCTGTACTGACTAGAAACTGATTGCATTGTAGCCAAATTACATGTCAGCACAAAGGGAATTCACTGGCAAACCTGAACAGAACAGAAGTGACAAGCAAAAATCAATTAAAGGAGTTGGCCACGTGGGTCCGTTCAGTGACATAGGCTTGCGCTGCGGGAGTCTCATACTCTGTGCCTGCCAGAGATCAGGCCTTGGCCTCAGGCATTGCTAATGCACACACATAAAACCTTTGAGTTTTGATAATATTATTGAATATTTGCTGGGATTTTTTGGTTTGTTTTTGGTAGCTCAGCATATAAACCTTTCTTTTGGAGACAGAAGAAATGCACGAGACTTGATAAAAGACAGCACTGTGTTTTCCACCCAGTCCTAAGGAGACAGATGTAAGAAGCTGTTGCAGGAGCATGTAACTGAGGATTGACCAGTCATTAGCTACTGCCTGACTCAGCTACACAGACGGGGATTCTAGCAGTATCGCCAGCATTGTGTATCTATTATTGGAAAAGCCAATATTGACACTGGGCAAATTATTTCTCTTCTTTTGTGATCCTGCTTCTCCAGTCCTGATTTTTATATAAACTAACCCAATATTCTTTCATGAAATTCCCTAGTTTAGTTAGCTCAGTTTCTGTTCTAAGAACTTGATTGGTAAAGTTAGTAAATAAGCTGTCACATTAGTTTTAAAATAAGGGGAGATCTGCTATGAATCACTGGTACCTTGGGTCCTGCTAGGTATGTGATAAGGAATAGTTTTTCCATATGTCAGTGAGTTAAAACTTATTTGTCATTGTTTTGCTATAGAATATAAGCACTGTTCTCATCTTACCAATACAGCTACTAGGCTTTATAGATGTGAAAATTCATATGAGAATTTCTAGATTTCTGACAGTTACAATGTGCAGTAGTACAGTACAGTATGGGATGATATTATCAATACAGCGGAATTAATCAGCTGTTTGATAGAAGGGTCATCCTCTGAATTCTAAATTTGAGGAACACAGTAGTTTTCAGTTAAATATGAAACTTTATATTGGTATCTAAAATCACAGAGTTTCCTTTGTAAACTAACGCGTGGTAAACCAGACAAGTGTGAACTTTATTTCATTTATTCAACAGAATTTATTGATTGCCTTTGTATACTAAACACTGTGTCAGTGTCTGTATTACACCAGGAATAAAAAGATGAATTTCAGCACGTGCCATTCTCTATTGTATAGGAATATGCAGGCTAAAGTAGGAAACAAATAAATGCGTGTGACTCAGTATTTCAAGGCGCAGCTGCTTAACCTGACTGAAGTTTTGGGGCCAGGAAGGGGATGAGGTGTGCTGACCCAGGTGTCTTTGATCTCTCCTACAGTGCCTGGCACAGGGTAGGTGGGTCCTTAGAAGCCACTTGTGGAATAAGTTTGAATTGTTTGTCCATGGGTTTTTGAGGGACATGCTCCTGAAACCGTTCAGTGTACATTTGGAGAGGGGCTGGTCAGTCTCGGAGCCCAAGTGGAGGAAGTGAAGATGATTTTAGGACTGATCGAAGTGTTTGATATTGAAGCCGTGGGTGTAAATGAGATTACTCAAGAAAAGTGGTAAGAATATCTGTGATAGATCCATGGAGAGAAGATAATACTTTCAAAATGACATTTTGAGAGCTGATCAGATTTATTCTAATGGGGACCCGCCATCGTTAGAGCCAAGCACTTCCACAGCCTGTTTCTGTTGGGAGCAGCTAGTTCTGACTTCAGAGTTTCCCGGGTGCTGACTGTACAACCCTGCATTTGCTGTCATTCTGTCTTCCCTTCACTGCTTTCATTCCTGGCATGACAGTAGGAAGGTTCTCCTGTCCTTATTGTGCCAATCACAGCATCACTCCCACCTCAGCACCATACTCTCCACCCTCAGAAGAAAAGACAAAGCTGTGATGTGAATCCTGCATCTTCATTGCCTTTAAGACAGCAAAAATGATCTCAGACCAATCCAGAGCCTCTTGATAGAGTTATAAGGTTGTTACTGGAGACATCGCTCTGGAATGGAAGAATTTTTCAGTTTGCTCCGGGGAAAGGTTGATAGAAGTGGTGCTTTCACTTCTTTGTCTCAGAAGACATTTGACTAATGTCAGTATAGTAGTTGAGCCAGCCTGGCTTGCAGAGAATGTCCATCAAATTACAATTGGCTGCTATTTTTACGTTATTAGAAACATTTCAGTATTAGTGGTTATAGATCCCCCTTTAAAGCTTTGTGTTTTATTTTCATATCAATAAGGTAATCACTGGTACCCTTCAATCTTAAATGATGTCTTTAGTTAAACAAAATACTTCAGTACAAATAAACTTCCCTACCCAGTTCCAAATAAACTGTCCCCTAGTTACCTGGCCAAGGCCTGCGTAGAATTTAGCACATCCCCCCATGTCTGCATATGGTTTTCTCTGGGTGCTCCGGTGTCCTATCACATCGGGAAGCCTCGCTCACACTCTCCCTGCCTCAGCCTATGAGTAGCAGGGACCATAGGCATCTGCCCCAAGGCCCAGCTAATGTTTCTCTTTTTGGTAGAGACTGGATCTTGCTCCTGCTCAGGCTGGTCTCCAACTCCTGGCCCAAGCAATCCTCCCGCCTTAGCCTCCCCAGTAGCTGGGACTATAGGCATGCCACCATGCCCTGGTAATTTTTCTATTTTTGGTGGACCTTGCTCTCCCTTTTGCCCAGGCTGGTCTTCAGCTTCTGAGCTCAAGTGATCCTTCTGCCTTGGCCTCCCGGAGAGTAGGATTATAGGCATGAGCTACCACGCCTGACCCATTTTGATGTTTAATATTACAAGTGTTTGGGGTCTTTAGAAGTTACGTGATGTTTTTGTGACCATAATATGTCAGAAGAATTTAACTCTTGTTTATAACGTCAGTCATCCTTTAACAAAACATTGGTTTTGTTATACATCATTTCTTTTGAAGTCACAGTTTCTAAGAATCTATCAATGTCATTCAATGAGGACTTACCGTATCTCATTAATTTTTATATTGAGTAAATGTTGAAATGATAAAATTTGGGGTGTATTGGGTCAAATAAAACATATTAGAGGTAATTTCACCCATTTCCCTTTACTTTTCTTAATGTCACCACTAGCAAATGGTAAATTACAGATGTAGTTGCACTGTATTTCTCTTGGACAGGCTGCAGCCTGTGTGTTGACCAAGGAGAATTTTGGAAAGGGCAAATAAGGAAATAATTCACACTTAATATGGAGCTACTCAAAATTAATACTTCCAATTAGTAAAACATCTATGGGGGGCCACAGGAAGCTGGCTGTAATTTGTATAAAAATGACTATTAGATTTTATAAAATGTGTTTATTTAATACCTTTTTCTTAAACTTTAGATAGTTGGCTACATCATTTTTTTAAAGGAATTCATTAATAGTGAGATCGTATCTGCTATTTTAGAAAATAAGCGGTACTAGTTGTAATTCCAGTAAAATGAAAATTCGTATTCCTCTAGGTAATTGCTTCTTAGTCTTTTTTTGGGTCTTTCCTGAGACCAGACCTCATCAACTGAAAACAACCCTCTGTCATTCTGGGGAAACAATACATAAGGAAAGAGGACTTCACATTTAGAATTTCACACCTCTTTACAGTGTGCTTTGAAGTTGACAGTAAACACAGCTCCAGCTTCTGCTGTGACGCAACTATCAGGAGCCTAAACATCTCTAAAATTAACTGGCTTTGTTAATAGGGAAAAAGTTCAAAAACAAGTTATAAATATTTAAAATAACTGCCTCCTTTTTGTGATTAAGGAAAACTCTCCACTTCCTGGAATCCCTTATCACAATACAGCTACTTAGTAATTGTCAGTCTGAATGTGAGAAAGATAGCCTTAACTCCTGTTTACTGATTTGAAGATTTAAATTGCAAGAATGTGAGAATTTCTGGTTCCCAGCACATCTTTCTCTCTCATTCTTTAATTTTTCTTTAACTTAGTAGCTAAATTCATCCTTAGCAAACTTCTCTAGAGGTGTTGTAGTGGGAGAGTATGCATAAATACACAACAGATAGACCTTGCTGTAGTAGATCTAATGAGGAAAATAGACATGTTACGTATAAAATAATAAAATTAATATCCGTTCAAGCCAGTAGTATATGATACAGTGCAGTGCATTCTAATGATGGGTTCAGAGAAGTGTTCTTGGAAGGAAGCATGAAGATTTCAAAGGGTAAAATTATCAGGAAATGAAGGGATCTGTGTGGATGAAGGGCTGAAAAAAAAATGTATGGCAGGTTCAGCACACAAATCACCAGAGAGGGTGATTAATACTCCATGAATGACTGGTGGGGGATGATACTGCGTGACAGATTAGGAACAGATTCCCCAAAGTCCTTTATCCCAAAGTAAGGACTCTAGACCCAGTTCTCTTGGTCTGAGGGATTTTAAGCGGAATGACATATTCAGATCTGTTTGCTGAAGCAGACACTGGGGCCCTGTGAAAGAAAATGGGTGCTGGAGAGCCTAGTGTCAAGGAAACCAGCTCCACAGTATTCCAGGCTTACAAGGGGCAAGAAGGGTCTTAGCTGAGGCGGTAAGTAGTTGTAGAAATAGAAGCTGGGCTGGATTTCAGGAATGACCGGATGGTGTTCATAGCTGATATCTAGTAAGTACTCACGTAATTCTCAGAACAACCATCTGAGGTAGTAGTCATTGTGAGAAGCTGAGGCCCGGAGACACAAGTAATTGTCTATGGATACAAAACCAGTGACTGGAGGAGTTACATTTGGATCTGTGGAGTCTTGCCTCAGGGTCCATGTTTTTACTTCCTCTCTCTCCCTACATAGGGAGGAAAAAGCAGTTCTGAAGTCTAAAATTTCTAGCCTAGCGGCTTGGCTTCCATCAGGGAGGGGGAAGTCGTCCTTTATTATGTCGGCACCCACACAGGTTCTGTTTGAGGTTCTCTTCTCATCTCATTCTGCAGGTTCACTGTGATAAGCTCAGCCATACACACACGCTCATGAATTCAGCCATCCTCTGACTGCTGTGACTCCCATGTTGTTTTATGTCCAACTACAACCTGTACCCTGAAATTCCTACTGCTAGCCAGCCGCCTCCGCAGGTATACCACAAGCACTTCAAATAGTTAATGACAAGTTAGAAGAAAATCTGTGTCCTCCTGACTACTACCTAGCCTCTCATATGCAGCCACTATGTCAGAAGAACTAGAACCATCTGAAAATTTCATTGGGTCCCAGTTCGGCAAAGATAAGTAAGACAAACTGGTATAATTCTAGAACTAAAAAGTAAAAGACTAAAAAGCTGTTAAAGGGATAGAAAGAGAAAGAAAGACAATTTCAGAAAGGGCAGGTAAGGAAATAATTTATTATTTGCATTTATAACAAATTTGTTCTGAAAGAAATGTTAACAGTTTATGGTTTTAAAAAACTGGTAAATGAAATTCAAAACCATTCAGTAAGTAGGTAGGTCTATAGGAAAATTAGCAATATTTAGAAAATAAATTGTGAACATTCCATCTCTCTGATGAAGAATTGAGCTAGAATGGATTTGGATAGTTCACTATTCTCACTTTTGAACCTTGTAGATAACATAATTTTATATGTGATTAATATTTTATACCCTGATACAAGTACAGCATTTTATAATGGATATAATTGAAATGTTTTTCCCAACAAAAAACAGTACATGGGCAAGTCTTCTTACTGGGAAAATGTTGTATAACCACGTAATTGCAAAAATACATATTAAATTTCAGATCAAATACCTATTTAAATAAATAGCTTTTTATTAACCCAAACATTAAAATTTTTATGAGGGTTTGTAAATGTTTGAATTCTTAAGTGTCGATGCCATCATACATGATTTTCAGTTATTGATACTGTTGATACTATAAATAGATATGGTTAAATGACAGATGGTATCAGGTAAACAACAAAGAAGCTTATTTTAGCCATTTCTCCTACTCCAATTGAGATTCCAAGCATTAAATATTGGTGGTATGTAGTTTTTTCAATTATTTTTGTTTACCTAGTATTTTCTTCAAAGATTGTTACCTCTCCCCTTCTATCACTTGATTGTAACTCAAATTATTTTTTAAAAAGGAGTGGTAGGTGCGTAGATGATTTTATGCTCTCTGTATTTTGTTTTTCTGATATGCTTGATTCCTTATCTTCCAAAGAGAAATCGGGGATTTATGGCTAAAAGGAACACATTATATAAACCGTAATGGCCGACAGAATGTTGCAAATTTGCAGAATTTGATAATGAAATTAGATGCACATTTCGGAAAACCGAAACTTTAAACGTTTGCGCTACATGAACCGCCTCCCTCCCCCTGTCTAAGACCCAGCCAGGCAGTCACCGGCCTATCGACCTGCTTTTATTCGCTGCCAGACCGGGGTTGTCCAGAGAGGGCTTGAAGGACGGGGACCTTTAACTAGCCACCAGTCTTGACACTGCGGTGTTCATTTAAATCATCCCTGCTTTTGTTTTCATAACCAAGGCTGTTTATCAGTTTACACATATAGTTATAGTTATTTGGCACTCGACTGGGAAGAAACAAATGTTTAGGAAGAACGCGTTAAAAGAAAAAAAATCAAAAGGGGGGGTGATTACATAAATTCAGAAACTGCCCTGGCGGGCCGTTCAGGAGGAGCCCGGGGAGCGGCGTGCGGGGGCCGCGCGCGACCAACCTGGGGCGGGCCGGCAGCCCCGTCGGGCCCCACCGGACGGACGGCGCCGCGCCGCGCCGAGCACAGATGGGCCTTTGTGGGTCGCGGCGGAGGGAGGTGCCGGCCCGGCCCGTGTCCCGCCGCTCGCCTGGCGCTGCCGCCCGAGGCCCGGTCCGCCCGCGGGCGCTCGGGCTCCTCCTGTTGGCGGGAGGTGGCGTCACACGCACAACGTGTTTGCTAAACTTTCTGCTGACACAGCTTCGCGTGCGCACGAAGCTCCACGGCCAGATTTGCGAAGGCACAGAGCGTTTTCCCTGCGCCATTTCTCGCCGGTTCCCCGCTAAGTCGCTGCATTCGACCCGCGACTTCATTTTCCTGCTTGGCGCTCTGAGAGCTTAATGTTATCATGTGTACCCTATTTTCTGGGCTGCATCTGTCTTTCACCGCCCCCGCCTGCCAAAAGGAATAAAATAACCACCCAAATTTCAGGACTTAACGAGTTGCGACTCGTTTCGCGTAATTAAAACTAATGGCTGACGGTGGAAAAGCTGAGAGCTGGACGGACGCGGGCCTGGCGCGCTGAGCCCAGGCCGACGGGCGGGGCGGGGCGGGGCCGGGCCGGCGGGAGTGGGGCGGGGCTCGCGGCGGGGCGGGGCCGACGGGAGGGGAGGGGCGGGGCCGGCGGCGGGGCGGGGCGGGGCGGGGCGGGGCGGGGCGGGGCGGGGCGGGGCGGGGCGGGGCGGGCCCGGGGCGCCCTGGCCTGGCTGCTTCGACA
>CAUYRH010032130.1:0-25572 GCA_963574655.1 Perodicticus potto | reverse complement strand
GGACCACGGCATTTTTTTGTTGGAAGATGTTTTTTATTGTTTCTGTAATCTCAGTGCTTGAAATTGGTCTGTTTAGGAGCTCTATTTCCCTGGATAAGTCTAGGGAGAGGGTATGATTTCAAATATTGATCCATTTCCTTTACATTATCAAATTTCTGGGCATAGAGGTTTTGGTAGTATTCAGGGATGATCTCTTGTATCTCTATGGGATCAGTTGTAATTTCTCCTTTATCATTTCTGATTGAGGTTACTAGAGATTTTACTTTTCTATTTCTAGTTAGTCTGGCCAAAGGTTTATCTATTTTATTTATTTTTTCAAAAAAACAACTCCACCCAAGTTAATGATTTCCTGTTTTATTTCTTCCTGCACCCAACTGTCATTCAAACAGAAGGTTGTTTAATTTCCATCCCTCTGAAAGGAATGTGTCAGAATCTTTTGTGATATTTGGGAAATTTTGATTTATAATATTCTCTAGTATGGCTTCCATTCCCCTGGGGCATTCTTCTTCCCCTTCTGGGATACCTATAACTCATATGTTTGAATGCTTCATAAAGTCCCATAATTATGTCAGTGTATGTTCTGCTTTCTCTCTCTTCTTTTCTGCCTCTTTAACTATCTGAGTTGTCTCAAGAGCTTTGTCCTCTACCTTCGAAATTCTTTCTTCTACATGGTCTAATCTGTTGTTGATACTTTCTATTGCATCTTTAAGTTCCCTAATTGACTGCTTCAGTTCCTTCAGCTCTGTTACATCCTTTCTATATTCTTCATATCATTCATCTCTTATTTGATTCTGTTTTTGGATTTCCTTTTGGTTATTTTCCACTTTATCAGAAGTTTCCTTCATTGTTTCCATCATTTCCTTCATTTTTTTCATCATCTGTATTCTAAATTCCCTTTCTGTCATTTCTAACATTTCTTTATAGGTGGAATCCTCTGCAGTAGCTACCTCACTGTCCCTTGGGGGTGTTGCTCTGGACTGGTTTTTCATGATGCCAGGAGTTTTCTGCTGTTTCTTCCTCATGAGTGATTTCTTTTATCTGTTTCCTTGCCCTAATTTTCCTTTCACTTCCTCTTGATCTTTAAGTTGCCCTGCCTCTGGACTAGGGTTTCGATGAGTCCTTTTGTTGATACAGGACCAGAAGGATGAGAAGATTAAAGAGCAAGAAGGGAAAAAAGAAAAAAGAGAAAGGAGAGGGGATGGTTAAAAGGGAATATTGACAAAAAAGAAGAGATGCACAGAAAAAGGGAGACAGGAGCAATTTAGGTGTATAGTAGAATACTTTGACCCAACCTTAAAAACCCCAACCTCTGGGGGTGCCAGGTTGAGTGTTTCCCTTGAGGTCAGCAGTTCTTTGCTAGCTTGTTCAGACACAGTACCCCACCTTCACCAAGTAGAGAGGAAAGGCAAAAATGCTGTAAGTCAAACCAAAACAAGTAAACAGAAACCTTTACAGGATAAAATTGGGGGGAAAACCAAATAATAGGGGTAGAAAGACTAGCAAAAATGAAGTTCTAATTGTTGAAAAAGGCAACAGTGGGAAATAGTATTTAAACTAGTAAAATGAAGAAAGAAAAGAAAGAGAAAAAAAAAGAAAAGAAAAATCTATAGGGAAAATGTTGAAATTTAAAAAAAAAAGCAAAAATTAAAACCAAAAACAAAGCAGTATATATATCTTGCTGGATATTGCCTGGGCAACAGGTGATCTTCTGGGGTATGAGATGTTAATCACAATGCTGATATGGCTATACGAGATGGAGACTGGAGGCCTCTGCTGATTTCTCAAACCCTGCAGGGTGGAGAGCCTAAATCTCTGCTTAGCCTGCTTAAAAGGCAATTTAAACTGCTAACCGTGGCTAAACAGAAGCTTTCACAGAAAAGCACTTTTCACTGGGATTACTCTTGAAGTGGCTATCTACTTATCCAGTGTGCCAAAACTGGTCTCACTCTATGCCCCTGAGGGCTAAGGCTGTAAGGCATCTCAGTCCCCATCCTTAGGGTGCTCAGTCACTAGATTACTCACCCAAGGTCTCCTTCCCGATCTTTGCTCTGCCACCCTGAGGATGGAGCTTGCCAGGGCAGTTATCCCACAATGGCTCCTCATAGCTCACAGCCGAACACTATTAGCTATGTCCGGCTCAGTGGGTCAGTCTTGGGCCCTAGACAATACTTAAAGTCCTCTGCACTCTTGCCCAAGTTCCCCCAAGGTAGTTCAACTGAGTGCCAAGTCCAGAAAAACAAGAACAGCTCACAGGTAAGGCCTTTCCAGTTTGCGATCTCACTGCTGCTGTACTTACAGCTGCCAGCGGGATTAGACCAAATGAACCCATGTGAACACTTGCCAGTTCTCCACTGCGTTTGTCCTCTTCATGGGGTCCAGAAGTCTCACGCTGACTCCCTATGTCCCCAAACAGATGTTTCTGGGCAGATCCCACCAGCCAGAGATGCCTGGAGTCTTCTCTCCCCAGGCTCACCATGCCCAGTTGCAAGGAAGCTGTTACTCAGCTGCCATCTTGCTCCTCCCCTTATACACAATTCTTAACATATGTACCCCAAATCTAAAAAGCAATTTATTATAATTCTTATTCATTTATTTATGTATTGAGACAGAATCTCACTATGTCACCCTTGGTACAGTGCCATGGCATCACAGCTCACAGCAACCTCAAACTCTTGGGCTTAGGCGATTCTCTTGCCTCAGCCTCCTGAGTAGCTGGGACTACAGGCACCTGCCACAATGCCCAGCTATTTTTTTGCTGCAGTTATCATTGTTGTTTAGCAGGCCCCAGCTGGATTCGCATCCACCAGCTCTGGTGTATGTGGCCAGCACATTAGCTGCAGAGCCACAGCTGCTGAGCCTGTAATTCTTTTTTAAACAGTTATTCCAGGGACTTTCCAGATTAAAATTTGGAGGCAAATTTTCCTTAAGAGGACATTAAGTACCAGTATCTTCAAATGTTGATAAGCTGTTACATAAGTTCCACCAATTTACAATTGATTACCTACCATATATGCACATTAACAAAGTTATTAGGAAAACAAGACTACCACTGCAAATATGTTACAAAACATAAACAAGTCTGACAAGGACAGCCATGATCATGGGAGTGGTTTTCTTTAGGAACGAGTTCTATAAACAAACAACATGGGAATAGAAGTAATTTAAATGTTCAAAACATTAAATGCAAGACTGGGACTCCATGCCGCCCATTACTATGCTTTGTATTACGGGATCTAAAAACAAACTGCGGTCTATGGAATGTTAAGCTCACACCCAAGACAGTCAAAGCCTCCCATAATTCAACATGCAGCACTATTTTGTGTGTTGTACCAAAAAATAAACAACCAGCAAATGATTTCACCTCTTGAAAAAACAATTTACATTTAAAAAATGGTATAAGGGGGTGGTGCCTGTGGCTCAAAGGGAAGGGTGCTAGCCCTATATGCCAGAGGTGGCAGGTTCAAGCCCAGCCCTGGCCAAAAAAAAAAAAAAAAAATGGTATAAGGTAGGATTCCCTCCTTCTTAAAAATGTTTCTAGAGCTACTAAAAAAATTTGCATTTACAAAATAGTTGATAAAAATATTCTTCTGGATTGTACAAGAAGGGAGACAGGAGCCACTGACAGACATGGTGTATATCAGACGTGGCTTCTTTCTCTCCTGCTTTGTCAGTGGCTGGACTCGCCTCAGTTTTAGTTTTTCCATTTTCCGCAGGTAAATCTGCTTCTTGGTTAGCCACTTGGGTCTTCTTTCCCTTTGCCCCCCTTTTCCCTCTGGTTGCACTTTTTTGTCTGAAGATTTACCCTTTGCTGCTGCCTTTTTTGGCTCATTTCCACTTTTGCAGGAGCAGGTTTAAGTGACAACCGCACGATCTCCTCTTGAGCTCTCCCTTCCCAGAGCCTTGGGCAGAGCTGAACATCCGATTCCCAAAGTTGCGCTGCCTGGTGGCTGCCTCTCCTCCCACTGCCTGAGCTGCTTAGCCTGGTGGCAGGTAGCAAAATTTATGCTTCTAAAAAAAGCTTTAAAAAAGGCTTTGCACTATAGGGGAAAAGCTAACCATCCAAATGGAATTTATTTTGTTATCTTCAATTCAGTCCTCCCCCCACAAAAAGACTCAGCAAAGATGAATGAAATGCTTTTTATTTTTAATTGTTAACCGTTACTATAAAATCCTTACCAATTCAATAGAAAAGGTGTGAGATAAAGAAAAAAATAGAATGGGAGAGATATCAACAATATATCATGCTATGCAAACTAAGACTTAAAAGTTTTTTACTGAACAAAATAGAGCTTTAGTCAGGCTTAGTAATTTCTGTGTGATCTTGAAGTAGAGACTGTGCTGGGCACTTTTATATACATTATTTCATTTGAGAAAGAAAGTCACCATAGCAATTTCATGGTGAATGTTTCATTGTTTGTTTCATTTTTAACTGGAATTGGGTGTGTTATTAGAAAGCTAAATTCTTTTAACAGTTTGTACTTCCGACATCTGTTCCTCAGACACATCAGGGAGACAAATATTAAATAGTAATTGTAAATAGCAAGTCATCTTTTCAAACCAAGCCAATCTCAATTTAAAATGTATTAGAGGTATGTAAAACAATAGTCCACTGAAAATAAAGAGAAACACATAGATATAATGCATACTTGGAGACTTCACCAGAGGTATCAAAACCATGCACAGGTTCATGCCCATCATTACCAATGGAAATGGCAAAGGCACCTGAAAAGAGCAAAAGTTTAAAAAATTAGATATGAAAATCCATCTTAATACCTGCATATTTATATAAATCAAAATTAAAAGATACAAGCTAATGATAGAAAACAGACAAAATTAGCTATGAAGTTAGCTAAACCTGTTTTAGAACTCAGATAAATGCCTTATTGAAGGAGATGTTGAAGACTGTCATTGTTGGGTTAGGGAGAATGAGCAGCAACCTCAAACTCTTGGGCTCAAGAGGTCCTCCTTCCTCAGCCTCCCAAGTAGCTTGGACTACAGGTGCCTGGCTACTTTTTAGAGATGAGGTCTCACTCTTGCTCAGGCTATTCACGAGCCTGTGAGCTCAGGCAGTTCCCCCACCTCAACTCCCAAGGGCTGGGATTAGGGGCATGAGCCACCATGCCTGGCACTTTTGAGACATCTTTAAGAGATAAATATGAATCTATACCCCCAAAGATTTAACACAGCTGGTCACAGTTTACAAACCCTTTAATCAGAAGGTCATTGATTTGGGGTTTATATCATCAAGAACCTCCTCTTAGCCTAAAAAACGTAATTTATCTCCTGGCTCAGTATAAGTTAGCAAATAACAATAGCCATCGATGTCAGACCCTAGATTATTTAATACATTCACCATGAATAGGAAGTAGGTATCACTCATTACCATTTTACATATAAAGAAACTGAGGATCAGAGGTTAAATAACAAGGCCAAGTTTCACTACTAAACCAAGCAATTAGGTCATGAGCTCTTAAGTATTACCTTGTACTAAGTATGCCTTGGTGTTACAACAAACCCACCATCCCGTCATAACTTCTTTATAATTGTATCTAGTAAAGGTCAGCAGTCTAACAAAAGTGTGGGTCAGAAAATAGCAAAGAATGGACACATTACATGATGCACCAGGTGAAACTATGGGAGCAGGTGTTGGAGAGAAAGCTCCAAAGGGGGGGGACCAGGCTATCAACTCTGCTCTAGATTAGATCCCACTCCCCAGGTGTTCTCTGGGCATCCTCTGGAGGCCACTATGTAGCACCCATCATATGATTTTTGGTTTACCAGATAGATTATAAATTAGCCAAGGACAAAAGCTAAGTCTTTCTGTATCCAGAGTACTTAGTAAGGTACTTAAAATATAGTTGCTTCTCAATAACTAAAATACTTAATTACACAACAGTTAAGGGATAACTGGATGAAAGAAGTAAAAGGGAAGACTAAAAAGGAAGGATGGTTGTAAGTCAACTAAAGTTGGTGATGAGAACATTGCTTTCTTTTTCCCCCGAGTTCCTTCTTATATTTTGTGCTTAGTGAGAGACAAACCCTCCTAAGTGAGTGTCTAGATTTCGGGCTTGGCTCTACTCCGTGCTGTGTGAGCTTGGGCAACTGACTTAACTTTGTTGTTTCCTCACCTATAGGGGAATAATAATAGAATTCACCTTTTGTATTACTGAAAGGACTAAAAGTTATCACACAAGCAAAGCTGTGAACATACTACTTAGCCAATCAAGACTACTGCATTTTATTTTTCTGATAATCAGAGCATTAGGGCCTTCTCTATCCAATAATATCCTTATGCTACCAAATCTTTATTTATTTGTTTTTCTAAGATTAAAGGACTGTCTCCTCTCTTGTGATTTTTTTTCTCACCCAGATTGGAAGTTTAAAAATAAGTAGTTGAAAAGGTGGAATTTGTCAATGATCGAATTAAGCAATGTTTCAGAAGAGCAGAGGCCTCAGCACTTGTAACCTCAGCTTGCCTCTTCTATTTCCCATCTTCTATATCTGACCCTGACTATGGGAGACACTGGTGGAAGTAGCTACATAAGTAGACAAAGTAATCTCGGGTCAAAGGCTCATAACGATCTGTCCAACCACCCAGAGAACTACCTTTCTCGATAATAAACAATTAAATGGAACCTAAGAGATCTTATATTGAGCAAAACTAATCCAACAAAAATATGAATTAAAAACAAGACCAGATTATTAGTATGCATTTCACAAATATTGAGTAGTTTTTAAAAATCTACTCATAGATGTTCCAAATATATTTTTTTTTTCATTTTTTTGAGACAGAGTATCTCACTTATTGCCGTTGGTAGAGTGCCTTGGTGTCAAAGCTCACAGCAACCTCAAACTCTTGGGCTCAAGCAATTCTCTTGCCTTGGCCTCCATAGTAACTGAGACTATAGGCACCTGCCACAAGGCTGGGCTAGTTTGTTTTTTTGTTTTTGTTTCGTTTTGTTTTTTTTAAGAGATGGTATCTTGCTCTTGCTCAGCCTGATGTTGAACTCTTGAGCTCAAGCAATCCACCTGCCTCAGCATCACAGAGTGAATATATTCTTAAGTATGGTTACACTCAGTATCTTATCTTTCACACAGAAAAATATTTTAAAACCTACTTTTTACCTTATAAAGTGAAGTTAGATCAGGTTCCTGGAATCTCCGTTTTAGTATTCCTATGGCTGTTAATACAGACCAAAAAGAACTCACAAAATAAAGATAGTTTATCAAATCAATGAGGTTTGTTATGACAACTGTAAAGGATCCCATAATGATAAGTAGCAGCACAGATATAAATGGGGAGGAATAAGTATTAAGTGTATTAAATAGCAAAGGCAGGTGGCCCTGTTGGCCCGCAAGATATACCACTCTTGAGGATTCAAATACATTAATCATGAGGTTGCTGAATAATGAGGCAGAAATAGCAAAAGGAATAAACCATGTCAATGAGGGCAAACTTCGATCTGTCCATGTGACAGCCACGGCATCTACAGAAAGACAAAAAGACAAAAGAAACTGTGTTAAAAGAGAGATACTAGTGATAAACCTTTTCATATTATTTCAAAATGAAAGCAGAAAAATTTTAAAGTAATTAAGAACTTAATTTTGTTTGTTACTTTTGTTGTTTATTTCTTTATTCATACTCACGTAACACCTCATGCACTTGTCCATTTTAGCCCTGTTACCCTGAATCACAAATGGTTATTATTTCACATCTTCACCAATTGACCATGAACTGTTTAAGGACAAGGAACATTTGTTTCTTTTCTTTTTTTTTTTTAAGACTAGTCAAGTGCAGTAGTAAGAAGAGGGGAAAGAGTAGAACAAGGAGTTCAATCTGTAACTGACTGTGAACAATCAAGTGAGATAACTCACTAACTTCGGACTAGCTGGAACATTTGTTTCTTTTCTGTAAAATAAGTACTTCACTCAGTGACAGACATACAGTGAATTTTTAATAAATACTTGTGAAGTGAATTTATTTTGTTGAATGCATGATGAAAAGTATCTTTATTCTTTCTAACTAGCTCACAAAGTATTGATGGTTGCATTGAGGGTCAAAAAAGCACAGCACAACACAGCTGCCACAGGAATGAGTCTTACCCACATCGTGGTGCAATTTGAAATACTTAATAGAAAAATGGACCAAGAAAATAAATTATACACAGATAAAAATATTTATGACATTTGGAGCTTGTCTATGGACCAACAACTCTTAACCAGAAATAACTTTGCTCCTCAGGGTCATTTGGCCATGTCTGGAAAATTTTTTGATGTCACAAATGGGGAGGCAGGAGCTTTTGCCACTGGCATGAGACCAGGATATCTTTAAACATCGTATAAAAATGCACAGGATAGCCCTCTACAACAAAGAATTCTATGGTATAAAATATTAATATTGCTAAGATTGAGAAACTTGCCATAGATCAACCTTTAGAGAATATTCCACTTCTTATGCTTAAAGTCTCTATGAAGAGACTTTATGAACACTAATTTAATAAAAGTTAGTAGGTATAAAAGACACCAAAAAAGGAAAGCACCCATTGTTCATGAGAATGCACTTGAGCCAGTTCCTACTACGTAGATGGAGTCTAGGACAGATTGCTCAGTCACAGAGGAATAAGTTCTCAGTTTTTCAATGGAATGAGCACAGCAGGGCCTAGTGCCCCCAGGGATGCTCTTGTGCAGGTTGGTTTTGACATCAACATACTGGCTTATAATACAAATAGTAAAACTTTTTATTTTACATTAACCTGGATGAAGTTGAAACACATTCTTCTTAGTAAAGCATCACAAGAATGGAGAAGCAAGAATCCAATCTCAATTCTTACATGAGGACAACTGATGCAAGGACATGGCAGGGATGGGGGAATGGGGGAGTGGAGAGAGGGAAGGAGGAAGCGGGGTGGGGGGAGTCAGGATGTGTGCCACGCCTCTTGGGGGTGGAACACAATTATAAGAAGGATTTTACCTAAAAAATGCAAGTAGTATAACCTGGTTCTTTTTACCCTGAATGAATCCCCAACAAAAATTAAAAAAAAAAAACACACTTTTTTTTTAATTAATCAAGAAAAATTAAAAAAAATTTTTTTTTTTTTGTAGAGACAGAGTCTCACTTTGTCACCCTCAGTAGAGTGCTGTGGCATCACACAGCTCACAGCAACCTCCAACTCCTGGGCTTAGGCAATTCTCTTGCCTCAGCCTCCTTAGTAGCTGGGAATACAGGTGCCTACCACAAAACCGGACTATTTTTTTGTTGCAATTTGGCTGGGGCCAGGTTTGAACCTGCCACCCTCAGTATATGGGGCCGGGGCCCTACTCACTAAGCCACAGATGCCGCCTGCAAAAAGAAAAGACTTTTTAAATGTAACAAAATTCAGATATGAACAGAACCCTCTCCAAAGAAGACAGATAAATGGCCAACAAACAAATGAAAAAATGCTCATTGTCCCTAATTATCAGAGAAATGCAGTAGAAACCACCTTAAGATAGCTATCCTCTACCCCAGGGAGAATAACCCACATCACAAAGTCCCAAAGCTGCAGATGTTGGTGATGATGTGGAGAAAAGGGAACACTTTTCCACTGTTTGTGGGATTGCAAACTAATACAGCCTCTTTGGAAAGAAATATGGAGAATCATTCCTTAAGGAACTAAAAGTAGACCTTCCATTTGATCCTGAAATCCCATTACTATGCATCTACCCAGAAGAAAAAAAAGTATCATTTTATCATAAAGACATTTGCATTAGAATGTTTATTGCCCCTCAATTCACAATCACTAAGATATGGAACCAACCCGAGTGCCCATCAACACATGAATAGACTAATAAGCTGGTATTATAGCTGGTACCATATTTCATGGTATACTAATAAGTATACCATGGAATATTATTCAGCCATGAAAAATTGAGACTTTATATCTTTTTTTTTTAGAGACAGAGTCTCACTTTGTCACCCTCAATAGAGCGCTGTGGCATCACAGCTCACAGCAACCTCCAGCTCTTAGGCTTAGGCAATTCTCTTGCCTCAGCCTCCCAAGTAGGTGGGACTACAGGCACCCACGACAATGCCCAGCTCTTTTTTGTTATAGTTTGGCCAGGGGTGGGTCTGAACCCACCACCCTCAGTATATGGGGCCGGCACCCTATTTACTGAGCCATAGGCACTGCCCGAGATTTTATATCTTTTAAATTAACCTGGATAGAATTGAATAACATTCTACTTAGTAAAGTATCACAAGAATGGAAAAGCAAGTATACAATGCACTGAATTCTTCTTCCTTTTTTTTTGAGATAGAGTCTCACTTTGTTGCCCTCAGTAGAGTGCTCCGACTTCCTATCTCATAACAATGTCAAACTTTTGGGCTGATCCTCCTGCCTCAGCCTCCCAGGTAGCGGGGACTATAGGTTCCCACCATAATGTCCAGCTAGGTTTTAGAGATAGTGTCTGACTGCCAATGTACTCAATTTTAATATTAAACCAGTAGACGAACAAATACATGCCCACGTCAAAGAAAAACACAATTAAACTTAAGCGGTGGGGAAAGGGAGAAAGGGAAGAAGGGGAGAGAATCAGTGTGCTTTCAACTAACAGGCACAATGTAAGAGTATATGGCACACACTATAGCACTCTACCAAGGGCGACAAAGTGAGACTCTGTCTCAAAAAAACTAAAAAAAAGATTAAAAAATAAAAAAGTTGGAGACTTTACATCTTTTTTATTAACTTGGATTGAGTTGGAATGCATCCTTCTTAGTAAAGTATCACAAGAATAGAGAAGCAAGAATCCAGAAGACTCAATTCTAATATGAAGGTAGTGGATGATCTAATACATACCTTCAGAAGTGAAAACTCAAATCAATTCAAGGAGGGGGTCGGGGGATGGGGGAGAGGGGAGGAGGAAGGTTACAGTGTTTGGCACATCTCTTGGGGGCAGGACACAATTATAAAAGGAACTTTACCTAACAAATGCAATCAGTATTACCTAATTCTTTTCACCTTTAATGAATCCAAAAGAATAAAAAAAAAAATTACTTGATTAATACCACTTTTTTTCTGTACAAACCATAAACATTAGAATCTAATATTTATCACAGTTTTGTGTAATTTTTTCAGTGTTCCTCAAATAAAATATAGCATCCCATTCACACCACATCATAGATGCCTTATATTCTATTGGAAACCTTTCACATCTTTTAGATATACTTGTTTGGTTAAAAGAATACACTCCTTAATCCTTGAAAATTCTTTTTTTTTTTTCCTGAGAGAGAATCTCAATCTGTCAACCTAGACTGAGTGCTTTGGTGTCACAGCTCACAGCAACCTCAAACTCTTGGGCTCAAGTGATGCTTTTGCCTCGGCATCCCCAGTAGCATAGGTGACCCCAGTAGGTGACCACCATGATGCCCGGGTAATTTTTCTATTTTTAGTGAAGACGGGGTCTTGCTCTTGCTCAGGCTGGTCTCAAACTCCTGAGCTCAGGAGATCTGTCTGCCTCAGCCTCCCAGAGTGCAGGATTATAGTCATGAGCTACCACGTCCAAATCATAACATTTCTTAATTTAAGAACTTATTTCTTTTGCTCATAACTTTTTTCTCTTACTATAATATATAAATTGGGCACTTCATTAAAGAAAATTTGGAAAATTCAGCATAAAGACATAAAGCAGTAAACACCCAAAATATCATCTCAGCTGATCACCCTTGTTAACCATTTACTTTCTGTCTCATATCATAACATACATACTGCCTCTTCCCTCATTATTGCATAATAAACATTGTTCCTCTACTTTAAGCACACATCAACAATATCATCTTTTTTAAAAGCTCAAATGGTCTAATATATGGATTTCTATAAATTATTTATTTCAACCTTATTGGATATTTTGGTGATCTTTAGTTTTTGCTGTCCTACACGATGCTATGATGCTTGTTCCTATGCATACATTTTTGAAAGTAGTACATGCTGTTGTTTTTTTCTTAATTTTAGTTTTTTTAAAGAGATGGGATCTCTCTGCGTTGCCCATGCTGGCATGCAGTGGCACAATCACAGATCACTATAGCCTCCAACTCCTGGGTTTAAGTGATCCTCCCTCCTCAGCCTCCCAAAGTGCTAGGATTACAAGCATGAGGCATCATGCCTAGCCTACATTTTTCTGTATAGCTCTGATTATTTCTTAATTTAAATTGTATTGTATTGCACTAATACAATTGGGGGGAGGTGTGTTGTTGTTTTTTATGTGAGACAGAGTCTCACTTTGTCACACTTGATAGAGTGCCATGGCATCATAGTTTACAGCAACCTCAGACTCCTGGGCTCAAGCGATTCTCTTGCCTCAGCCTCCCAAATAGCTAGGACTCCAGGCGCCCACCACAATGCCCAGCTATTTTTATAGACGCAGTCTTGCTCTTGTTCAGGCTGGTCTCAAACCCATGAACTCAGGCAATCCACCCACCTTGGCCTCCCAGAGTGCGGAATTACAGGCATGAGCCACCACGCCTAGCCCACCCACTTTTTTTTGAGACAGAGTCTCACTTTGTCGCCCTTGGTAGAGTGCCGTGGCATCATAACTAAAGCAACCTCAAACTCTTGGGCTTAAGCGATTCTCTTGCTTCAACCTCCCAAGTAGCTGGGGCTACAGGCACCCATCACAATGCCTGGCTATTTTGAGAAACAAGGTCTTACTCTGGTTCAGGCTGGTCTCCAACCCGTGAGCTCAGGCAATCCACCCACCTCGGCCTCCCAGAGTGTTCAGATTAGAGGTGTGGGCCACAGTGCCCAGCCCAAAATGCAGATGTTTTAATTCAAAACATTATTTCCAAATTTAAAGAAAAATCTGAAGACTATATATGCCTGAAAGAATATGCACTATAAGCCAAATTACAAGTGATTATGATCATGAGTGTTCCACACTGGCCAAAACTTCCATGCTGCCCACAAAATTGTTGAAACCATTATGATACACCAGAGGAGACATTCGTAACTTTTTAACAAGCTGCATGGCCAGGCACTGGCCATGATAGCAGATGCCAGCTTCAATGAAACGTTAACAGCAGAACTAGCTCAGCAGTGGCCCTGACCATACCCATAATTAATTTTGTAAATATTTTCTTTACATAATCAAGGTAGTTAATCAGTCACTGCTTGTTCTTACTTGGCTTGCATTTGTTTTGTTCATGAACACTCAGAATCTTGACTAAATCTAGTTCAGGCCCCTGAGGTACCCAGACCATTATTAATCCACACTGCATGTGGCAGCATCCTGCATGGCAGGAAGTTAAGAATTGAGGCAAAGTTTATCAGAATTTTCATATTAAAACCTCCCTTAGCTTTCCCTACAGTGCCTCTGAGATCCACCCAAACAATAATACCTGCTCAGAAGAGATTAGTTCTAAAGATACAGAGTGATAAGTTTTTCTCTGCAGGTGGTTTAACGCTAATTTGAGAAAATTATTCATCTTTCGCTTTTCCTGTTACTCATTTCTTTTCAAGTTTCCTTTTCTTCCTTGAGTCTTTTTAAAATGTATATTTCTTTCAGATTTTCCTACGCCTTTATTCTATAATTTGGTCTTTAAGATAGTTGCTTTTTAGTCAAATTTCCAATATATTCATGGCTCAGGTTAGTTATGGTAAATGACTATATTATATTATAGATTAATTTTACTACTGATTACATGTATCAACTGAACATTAACATCTACTTTGTTAACTATGAATATCCTATATTTCAAAGGTACCGTTCTTGATGTCATGCACAAGAATATTTGGGAATCAAATGTTTTGAAAGTTTTGGTAGACATAAGCAATGATTACATAGTGTCTCTCACTCTGGTGAGACAAGATTCTGAAAGGAATGCTAATATTTTGAATCTGGTCTTCAACATACACCAGAATTATATGTATGCCTTTCCATATTTTCAGACAATATGTAACCATGCTTAAATATGAATCACCTTTCTAAGCCAAAACATATTCTCTGGCCCTCTGTTACTTTAGAAAATTAGAATTTAACTCTATATAGAATAATGAACAGCAAACAGTAGTCCCAACTGGTAAAGTTATACTTAAGATAAGCTCAAAAGACCAGCACTTTACTTATTGCCTTAGCCAAGTACGTACAAACCTGAAGAGAGAATTTCCCTGGGTGTCAGAACAGACAGGTAGGAAATGTTAACCAGTAGATAAAGTACAGTCAGCAGAGGTATTGCAGTAAATATGATGGCAGGGATTGTCTTTCTGGGCTTCTTCAGCTCCCCTACAACATAAAAGAACAAAATGATAATTGGTAAAAGGCATTTTTTAAATTTACCTTTTAAATTGCTCCATGTGTCAAGTATTGGGTTGGGTTCTTCCTGTTCACTTTACCACCACCACCCCATGTACACACACACATACACGCATATCCACAACACCCACATTAGTGGACTGATACACACCTAACTACCCCCAATTTTCTGCTAAATGAAGGAAAGAGGTAACTTTTCTTCATTATTTTATAGGTGGAAAAATTTCTGAAGAAAGATATAAGAATGAAAAATGAAACCTGAGCCCACGGGGCCTGTACCATGTTTGTTTGTCTTCAGATACCAGGCACTGAGTCTGGGTAGTGGGAATACAGAGGTGAGCAAAGAGTACATAAAGTTTAACCTTAAGAAGAGGAGCTGCTCATTAGTTACACAGTCACATGGATAAAAGTTAAAATGATGAATATAGGAAGCGTTCATATGAAAACAAAATGCACAGGTATAAATTATGTACAATTTGCTGCCTGTATTTTGTACAAAGGCAGTTCTTTTCAGTTCTTCAGAACTTTCACACCCCTTCCTGCCATGGGGCTTTTGCTCTTATGTGAAATGTTCTTTCCTTTCTTAGTTGACTTCTACTCGTCCTTTGAATCTCAGCAGAGTCATAACTTCTGGGAAAACAGGAGAGGCAACTCTTTCCCCAGGTAGCAAAATTGTCCCATTATCCATCCTCAAGGCATCTACTGAAAGGAGTAAGAGTCAGTCATAAATTCTTTCTCCCTGTGGGTTTTTATCTTTCCTTTATGCCAATATTAAGTGCAAAAACACAAAAGAAAAAAGATCCTGATTTCATATCACACACAACAGATTTTTTTAGGATAGTCTTATTTTCAAATATTGCCTCATTTTTCAGATCGTTTTCCCCACTTTTGCCGTTCTCTGAGAATTACTCCAGGACACAAAGAAATGAACTTCTATAACCCTGTGAATACAATGTGACCATACAGCCAGCCCACTGGCAATGGAACCAGACACAGACATCAGACCATTGAAAGCCAATCATTACCAGTACAAGAAAACGTCTCTCAAGAATTTGAGCCAAAGGTCAATGAGACTAAGAGAATCAAGAAGAAACCAGGCAAGATGAGGGGCTGGGAGATGGCTTACACTTATAATTCTAACACTCTTAAGAATCCAAGGCAGGTGGATCCCTTGAACCCAAGAGTTCAAGATCAGCCTGAGTACGAGTAAGACCCCATCTCTACTGAAAATAGAAAAACTAGCTGGGCATGATAGTGCCTGTCATCCCAGCTACTCGAGAGGCTGAGGCAAGAGGATCACTTGAGGCCAAGAGTTTGAGGTTGCTGTTTGAGCTATGATGACACCACACAGCACTCTACACAGAGTGACAGAGTCAGAGTCTGTCTTTAAAAAAAAAAAAAACACCTCAAAGTCTAAACAGATGGTTGCTGTTCAAACGACTTAATGAATGATAGATACATCAGCAGAGGGTACAAAGATTAAGGAAAAAATTGGTTTAAGAGTCTATAGTTGGCTCCATATTTACATTTGATTTTACCAAAAAAGACAAGAAGTGATGGCTTCATATTTGAATGTCAAGCAAAAAAACTAGTAAAAAGGTTGAAGTTGAGAAAAATAGGAAATAAAAGAATGTAAAAAGTCCTTAAGGCAGTAGAAGGGAAAGGATAAAGAGTTCTAAGGAAGAAACTGACTTTGGAAATGAAAAGAGAAAAACTTTGGCGGTGCCTGTGGCTCAGTCAGTAAGGTAAATAAGCCCCATATACTGAGGGTGGTGGGTTCAAACCTGGCTCCGGCCAAACTACAACAAAAAATAGCCGGGCATTATGGCAGGCGCCTGTAGTCCCAGCTGCTCAGGAGGCTGAGGCAGGAGAATTGCCTAAGCCCAAGAGCTGGAGTGGAGGTTCCTGTGAGCTGTGATGCCATTGCACTCTACTGAGAGTGATAAAGTAAGACTGTCTCTAAAAAAAAAAAAAGAAAGAAAGAAAGAAAGAAAAGGTTTCTTTGAAAAGAAATGTTTGTTCTGACATTGAAGAGAAATAAATAAGTGTGTACCACCCACAACACAAACACTGTCTTGCGTGGATTTACAGCTTCCTGGGGAGGGAATAACTTCACAAATTCAGCATCTACCCATTAACAGAGAGGCAACTACATTAATACAGAAGTCCCACATCTGTTGTCCCAGAAAAGAAAGCTGAAAAAGAGAAGTTGTCCAATCAAGTAAGTATTTTGAATAAACAGATACAATAATTAAGAGTAGATGACAAGTGTGAGGCTGGTATGACCTGATTTAGAAAGTCAGAAGGAAGAAAAAACATGGAGTGATTTATTTTAGATATAACTCAAATTATAATAAAGGATCTGCATTTTATATTGCATGCAATGTCATGGCTTGATATTTTTCCCCAAAAAGATTGTCAATTAATTACCTGCTATAAATGTGAAACATGCTCCTCCTGAAAATGCAAAGTATCCTTGAAAGACAGCTTCTATAAACTGGATGGCATCTGGAAATTCACCATCAAAAGCATTCTGAAACTGGTAGACATTCTGTTGTCTCCCTTTCACCAGCAACACCACTCCAATTAGGGAAATGAGGCCAAGTATGGATATTTTCAGCACTGTGCTAGCTAACTGAAGCCAAGTCACCTGTTTTATGCCACGAGAAGTTAAAATTCCCACCGTCCACAACATGGCCAGTGCCAGACATTTCTTTGGCAGGTTTGGGGCAGAGCAGCTGGGATAAAAAGGCTGGATCCCATACTCAGCAAGGAGCAGTGCTTGGCTAGCCAGTATCCCTGGCCCCAGAAACAAGGATGTCCAGAGACGTAGAAAAGCCACTGGGGACCCAAAGCATCTCTTGATAAAATAGTAGTGAGATGCGCTGCATGGAAAGTTTATGGCTATCTCTGCAGAGCAGAGCGTTGTTACCATGGATAATACAGCACAGCCACCCCAAATACACAGGGAGAGCCCCACATTCATGCAAGAATACTTCAACACCCCTTTGGGGGACACAAAAATTCCTGCACCAATTACATTAACAATTAAAAAACTTGTACCCCAGATATAGCCAAAAACTCTCTTGAGCTGTATTTTCTTCTCTTTATCCATTGCAATTGAAGAATTTTGAAATTCTGTATAAATTACAATTTCTAGATTTTCCTGCCTTATATTGCTGAAAAGGATGGTCGTGTATTCTCTGAAATAAAACCATTCTGTGCTTTTTGTTCTACCTTCCTTAAATAGAGGCTGGTTTCAATAATTAACAAAATGTATGTGACTTATTCAATAGACTAAGATTATGTGGAAGAGTTTAGTTTGTCTTGCCTTTTAATTATTATCAAAATAATGCATTCAGATGGAAAAAAAGGAGGTTGCAAGAAGAGAGGGATTATGTAAAGCTGGAGCTTCCTGCTTTACTCCACTGCTTTCCAACTGCACCTTGTCTTATAAATGATGGCCCACATAGTTGCTGTCATTGTCACATATCTGCTGACTTACCTTATTAGCATGAAGCTGTGACTGAGCCTGCAACTCTGCACATTCCCCAGGATCTTCCCTCAGCTTCCCCACATCCTGGGTTAGGTGTGTGTGTTGAGCTTGCTGGTGATGGGCCCCAACATTTGTAAGATGCCACACCATGGAGGTCAGAGGTAATAAGAACTGATGGATTTCAGTTGCTCTTCATGGTCTTCTACTCACGCCTGTGGGTTCCAGCTTATTCTTGTTCTCTTTCACTTTTATATATATTATCCCGTCCAGATTAACTGAACTTCAAGTTCCTAGCCACAGATTTGAGGTAGTTAAGCAGGCTCCATAAGGCATAATTTGACAACTGAATAAGGTCAAATCTCTGTAACAAAGTAAATTCTTTTAATTTTTATAAACATAGATAGATGACAGACATAGACATTTGGATATAGACATAGATAGATGTAGAGCTAGAAATAGATGGATAGAAAGAGAGAGAGATTCTGCTTCTCTGATGGAGCCCTGGTTGATACAAGAAGCAAAAGGCCATGCCATCTTACCCATACCTGGAGGATAGGTCCATGACTCTGAAAATAAAAAATGTAAGACGAGAGATTTGGACTGGGGTATCAGTGCACATTGTGGTTCACTTTCAGGACTATCGAGATTCTCCAAACTCAATGGATATACTGCTTGAAGCATCACCCTCCATTCTGAGGAGGATATTCTTGAAGATTCTGTATGGGGCTGCTACATCAAAGGCGAAGACATGTAAGTCATTCAACATTAGGGTCAGCTGCATAGCTCCTTCAGTGCCCAGAGGAATATCTTTTATATGGCATGTAGGTATGCTTAGGTTTTGCACAGGAACTCTGGAAAACTAAATGAAAAATTGTCATGCCGTGACTGTTCATAAATGTCTTGTGAAATGGTACTGAAAACCACAAAGAGGAGACATTTCAAAAGATATTAAATTTTGAAGGACATTAAAATTTGCCACCTAAAAGCTACAATGTCATTCCACTTTGTCTCCATTTTTCTTTTTCTATAATTACTTGGCTAAGAGAAGAAATGTCATGATGGCAGATCTGAAAGTGTCAATCTTATTTTATGGAGTATATATTAACTAAGTTGTACAGATATGCAAAAAGAGTCTTGTACTTGCCAAGATAAATACTGTCCCTTTATCTTCCCTGGAAGCAGAGGCACCAGGATTTACATCTAGTTCTGTGTTACCTAAAGCCATAATTTTAATATGTAAGAATACCTCAAAGATATTGCAGATTTGGCTCCAAACCATGAAAATGAAGCAAATACCAATTCTACATTATAAACTATACTATACTATAGTATAAAACTATAAGCAAATACCAAGACTTATTTATAAGTCTATAAGCTTATTTACTATAAGCAAATACCAAGTCTACATTATAAACTATACTATACTATAGTAAAAACTATAGTATATAGTATACTATATACTATAAATTATAAACTATACTATACTATAGTTTATAATGTAGACTTGGTATTTACTATAAGCAGATACCAAGTCTACATTATAAACTATACTATATTATAGTATAGTTTTAAGGTATAATATAGTTTTGTAGTATAGTATAGTTTATAATGTAGACTTGGTATTTGCTTATACCAAGCAGTATAAAACTATAGTATGGTAAAGAAAGCTATACTATACTGTATTATACGCTACTATACTATACTATGTGTATAATAGCATAATGTCTAAATATCAATGTATATACCTTACTTTAAAAATACTTTATTGCTAAAAAATGCTAATACTAATCTAAATCTTCAGTGAGTCACAATCTGTTTGCTGGTAGAAGGTATTGATGGCTACTGAGTGATCAGGGTAGTGGTTGCTGAACATTGGGGTGACTTTGGCAATTTCTTAAGTGAGAAAATGAAGTTTGCTACATCAATTGACTCTTCCTTTCACAAGAGATTTCTCTGTATCATATGATGCTGCTTGATGGCATTTTACACACAGTAGAATTTCTTTCAAAATTGGACTCAGCCTTCTCAAAACTTGCCATCATTTTATCAACTAAGTTTATGTAATATTCTAAATATTTTGTTATCATTTCACCAAAGTTCACAGCATCTTCACCAGGAGTAAATCTCATCTAAAGAAACTCCTTTTCTTCTACAATATTCACTTAAAAAAGAAAGAAATCCCACATTCTTTATTCATCCATAAAAAGTAATTCCTCATTTGTTTTGTTTTTATTATGAGCGTGCAAGAATTCAGGCTCCACTTCTAATTCTAGTTCTCTTGCTATTTCCACCACATCTGCAGTTACTTCCTCTGCTGAAGACCAGAACCTCTCAAGTCATCCATGGAACTGGAATTTTCTTCCAAACTTCAGTTAATGTTGACATTTTGACCTTCTCCCATGAATTAAGAATATTCTTAAGGCATCTACAAGGGCATATCCTTATCAGAAAATTTCAATTTACTTTTCCCAGATCCATCAGAGGAATCTCTATCTCTGGCAGCTGTATCCTTATGAAATGTAGTTCATAAACAAGAGCTATTGAAAAATCAAAATTATTTCTCGATCCATAGGCCACAGAATGAATGGTGTTAATAGGCATGAAAACAATATTAATCTCCTTGTATAACTCCATCAGAGTTCTTAAGTGACCAGGTGCATTTTCAGTGAGCAGTAACATTTTGAAAGGAATCTTTTCTTCTGAGCAGCAGGTCTCAACCATAAGCTTAAAGTATCCATTAGGCCCATGCTGTTAACAAATGTGCTGTCATCCAGGCTTTGTTTTCCATTGATAGAGCACAAGCAGAATAGATTTTGCATTATTTTTAAAGGCCCCAGGATTTTGGAATGAGAAGTAAGCATTGGCTTCAACTTAAAGTCACCAACTACATTGGTTCCTAGCAAAGGAGTCAGCCTCTCCTTTGAAGCTTTGAAACTAATGCTATGAAAGTCCTAGATCTTCTGACAACATAAGGCTGTTTTGTCTCCTTTGAAAATCTATTGTTTAATGTAGCCCTCTTCATCAATGATCTTAGCTAGATCTTCTGGATAACTTTGCTGTACCTTCTTTGTCAACACTTGCTCCTTCACCTTGCACCTTTTATGTTATGGGAACTGCTTCTTTCCTTAAACCTCATGAACCAATCACTACTAGCTTCCAACTTTTCTTCTGCAACTTCCTCACCTGTCTTTCTGTAATTTGAAGTTAGGACTTCACTTTGGATTAGGCCTTGTCTCAAGGGAATGTTTCATCTTATTACCAAATCACTAAAATTTTCTCCACATCACCAATAAAGCTGGAGTGTACTTTCTGGACTAGCACTTTTTTTTTTTTTTTTTTGAGACTAAGTCTCATTAAATTGCCTTCAGTATAGTGCTGTGGCATCACAGCACATTCCAACCTCAAACTCTTGGGCTTAAGCAATTCTTTTGCCTCAGCCTCCCAGTAGTTGGGACTACAGGTGCCCACCACAATGTCCGTCTATTTTTTGGTTGTAGTTGTCATTGCTGTTTAGCAGGCCGGGGCTAGGTTCAAACCCACCAGCCCCAGTGTATGTGGCTGGTGCTCTAGCCACTGAGCTACAGGCACTGAGCCTGAAGTGGCACTTTTAATTTCCTTCAAGAACTTTTCTTTTGCATTCACAACTTTGCTAACTGTTAAGCCTGGCTTTTGGCCTACCTCAGCTTTCGAAATGCCTTTCTCACTAAGCTTAATCATGTCTAGCTTTTGATTTAGAGAGGCCGTTGTAGGGTTATTAGTTGGCCTAAATTTAGTATTCTTGTGTCTCGGGGTACAAGGAGGCCCAAAGTGAGGGAGAGACCTGGAGAAATAGCTGGTCAATGGAATAGTCAAAATATATACATTTATCAATTAAGTTCACTATCTTATATGGGCATGGATTGTGCCCCCCAAAACAATTACAATAGTGACATCAAAGATCACTGATTGGAGATCAGCATAATAGATATACTAATAATGAAAATGTTTTTGTAAGAATTACAGAAATGTGACACAGAGACATGATGTGAGCACATAGTGTTGGAAAAAAATAGTATTAATAGACTTACTGATACCAGCTTGCCACAAACCTTCTATTTGTAAAATATGCAATATTTCCAAAGTACAGTGAAGCAAAGAGGAATAAAACAAAATATGTGTGTATAAACTCTACTTTTTAAAGCCCTGATTTAGAAACAAATATGGTAGCCACAATGGCAGATTGAAGGATTGAGGCTCCCCATATATCTATTCAACCATAAAGGCAGGGAAATACCAGGGAAAAAATGTCAAAATAAAGTTTCTCTGTACTTTAGAAAGTCACAAAGGCCTTGCAATTGAAAGGAGAATTCATTTCTTAAAAAAACTCTCTGAACCTCTACTAGAATTGTAGCATTTCTGGGATTTTTCTTTACTGTCCTACTCCCATCCTCATTTGCTCAGCGGTGAAGTAGGCTTGAAAACCGACAGCCCTGAAGTCATTCTTGACAATTGTGGAAAATCGAAGCCTCTCAGCCACTAGAAAGAAAAAACGAGGTATTTCTCAAAAATCCTATCTCTAGAGCATTACTCTTATTTGACCTATCTCTCAGCTCTTTGAAAAAGTCCCATTTGCGGGGCACTGTTATTTATTATGATTCAGAGATTGCTCTGTGGGAAAATCCTTATTTTCTAGGCATTTGTCTAAATAATCAACAAAAATTATCTAACATGGCAATTGCCTAAAGCAATGATAATGATTCAGGAAAATAAAATCCCAGGCTGGACTATCTGAAGAAAGAGATGTCCACAGGGCCTTTGGAAGATGCTGGCATGTTCCTGAAGATTTAGATCAGGTGCATGTTTAGAGCTGTGCAAATGCTCAGGAAAGTTCTGAGAAGGCTCCAATCGCTCACCTATAGCTGACCTTAAAGCCCTGTGCAAATAAAAAGTGAAGCTTCAGGCAGATTGGTAAACTGCCTGAGCACCAGAATGCCTCAACACGCAGATAAGAACCCCCTGGGCTTAAGCAATTCTCTTGCCTCAGCCTCCCAGTAGTTGGGACTACAGGTGCCCGCCACAATGCCCGACTATTTTTTGGTTGTAGTTAGGCAACCAAACAATGGCAAACAATGGAAGAATTATTAGTTCAAAGCAATTAAGGAAATGTTAATTCAGTCATTGGCTGAATACTAGTCCCTCTTAGTAGAGACTTCAGAGGCTGCAAGCCATAGGGAATACAAATTGTATGAGTTTCCTAGGTTTGCCATAACAAAATGTCAAAAACTGGGCAGGGTATTCTGCCTCACTGTTCTAGACACTATATATATATATGTAAATATATATGTTTATTTATATATTTATTTATTTTTATGAAATAAAATAAATTTCACTCACTCTGTTGCCCTGGGTAGAGTGGTGCAGTGCCATAGCTCACATCAACCCCTAACTCTTGGGCTCAAGCGATCTTCTTGTTTCAGCCTCCCCTAGTAGCAAGTACTACAGGTGCCAGCCACAACACCCACTAGTTTTTCTGTTTTTAGTAGAGATGGGGTCTCACTCATGCTCAGTCTATTCTCAAACTCCTGAGCTCAGGCAATCCACCTGGCTCAGCCTCTCAGAGTGCTGGAATCATAGGTGTGAACCACATACCTGGCCTGTATCTAAAGTAAATGACTTAAAAATCAGCAATAGGAAAGCAAACAACACGATTAAAAGGTGGGTATAAGAACTGAATAGAGACTTCACCACAGAAGAGATAGACACATAAGCATACAAAAAGAGTTTCAAAATCAATATGTCATTAGGTAATTGTCACTTTAAACAATAATGACATACCACAACACCCCTATTAAAATGGCTACAATCTAAAACACTGTGCCAAATACTTACAAGGATGTGTAGCAATGAGAATTCTTATTCATTACTAGTGGGAATGCAAAAATGATACAGTCAAGCTGGAAGACAGTTTGACAGTTTCTTACAAAAATAAACACAGGCTTTCTGTATGATCCAGCAATTATGCTCCTTAGTATTTACCCAAATGAGTTGAATAGTTCACAGAAAAACCTGTACATCTCTGGCTTTATGGATGGGGCTGCAAGATGGCGGACGAGTAGCAGTTTCTGTGCAGCCGGGCGCAGGGAGAGTGGGGAGAGAGGACCCCAGGCATCTCTGGCAGGTGGGTTCGGCCCAGAGGCTTCACTTTGGTGATACAGGAGGTCAGTGAGAGGCTTTTGGATCCCACTAGGAGCACCGAAGTGGTGGAAAACTGGCAAGTGGTGGGTACATTTGTTTGGTCGGAGGCTGCCTGCAGCTGTAACTATAGCAACGGCTAGTTTGCAAGCAGGAAAAGCCTTACCTGGGGGCTGTTTTGGTTTTTTTTTTTTTTGGACTTGGACACTCGATTGAACTGCCTTGGGAGATCTTGGGCCAGTGCGCGGATGACTTTGGGTGTTGTCTGGGGTCCCAGACTGAGCCGCTGAGCCAGAAAGGAGCTAATATCATTCAGCTGTGGGCTGCCCCTGAGTGTTGCAGCACCGGGATTTGCCGGGAGACCTGGGGCGAGTGATCTATTGACTGAGCTGCCCAAAGCGGGGACTGTGCTACTGGGGAAGTGCAGAGATCTGAGTGTTTGGCAGATTGACAGCCATGGCCCTTAGGGACATAGGGGGAGACTGGACTTGGCACACTGGATAAGCAGGCAGCCATGCCAGGAGAGATCCCAGGGATAAGTGCCGTCCCTGGAAAGCTGTTTGGCCAAGGTGTATGGCTTGGAGTGTCTTTTAAGTGGGTTAAGGAGTTATTTGGGCTCCCTAACCTGCAGGGTCTGAGTAATCAGCAGAGGCCTCCAGCTCTCACCTTGTACAGCTGTATCACATTGTGATTAACATCTCATACCACAAAAGGTCACCTATTGCCCGGTCAATACTTAGAAAGATATATATACTGCTTGGTTGTGGGGGTTATGTTTTTGTTTTTTGTTTTTTTGTTTTTTTAATTTTAACATGTTTCCTTGACATTTTTTTTTCACGATTCTAGTTTAAATACAATCTTCCATTTTTGCCTTCTTCAACAAATAGAATTGTATTTTTGCTAGTGTTTTTGTCCCTATTGTTTTTCCCCCTAATTCTGTCTCATAAGGGTTTCTGTTTGTTTCTTTTGGTTTGATTTACAGTATTTTTGTCTTTCCTTTGTACCTGGTGGAGGTGGGCTACTGTGTCTGAGCTGGCTGGCTAAGAGCTGTTGACCTCAAGGGAATCACCCAACCCAGCACCCCCAGAGGTAGGGGGTCTCAAGGTTGGGCCTATATTTCTCCTGTTTCTCTCTTTCACTGCCTCTCTTCTTTTTGTCAATATTTCTTTTTACTCACCTCCTCTTCTTTCTTTCTCTCTTTCTTTTTCTTTTTTTTTTCTTTTTCCCTTTCTCTCTTCTTTAAATTCTTGTTCCCTTCTTGCTCTTAAATCTTTTCATCCTTCTGGTCTTACACCAGAAGGACTCATTAAAACATCTGGCCAGTGCCACAGTAACTTAAAGAGCAAAAAGAAGTGAAAGGAAAATTAGGGTAAGGAAACAGATACAAGAAAGCACTCATGAGAAAGAATCAGCAGAAAAATTCTGGCAAAATGAAATCCCAGGCCAGAGTAATCCCTTCTAGGGATTGTGAGATAGCTACTGCAAAAGATCCCTCCTATATAGAAATGTTAGAAATGACAGAAGGGGAATTTAAAGTTCAGATAATGAAAACAATAAAGGAAATTGCTGAGAAAGTGGAAAACAATCAAAAAGCAATGAAAGAAATTGCTGAGAAAGTGGAT
>CAUYRH010032129.1:0-16136 GCA_963574655.1 Perodicticus potto | reverse complement strand
CTTCTAAAACATTGGTCAAAGAAATGCTATCTACGTTTAATTTAAAGTGCTAATATTCTAATGTTTCTATTAAAGATAAAACATGAGAGAAATTATCACACACTTTTCTAACCTTGGCTTAGGAATGCAATTTATTTTGTTGAAAACACAAAAAATGATTACAATTCATGAAAATACCAACTTTTGAAATCCTCTTAGTTAAAAATAAAGGTTTGTGTGGGACTGCCTAGGGATGCTAAGAAACATAGATAAATGTGCATTAAGTAATTATAAAACCTATTTCATAATGCCTTTGTCTGTGTTTGTCAAAGCTAGCAGCAGACAACACCAGCAATGTTGTTGGTTCCACTTGTAAAGGCAAGGACAGACTCAGACAGGATTTTAAAATCTGCAAACTACTATATTCCTTTTGGAAGGATGTTTGGAGAATACTTAGAGATCTAAAAATAGACCTGCCATTCGATCCTATAATTCCTTTACTAGGTGCATATCCAGAAGACCAAAAATCACATTATAACAAAGACCTGTACCAGAATGTTCATTGCAGCCCAATTCATAATTGCTAAGTCGTGGAAGAAGCCCAAGTGTCCATCGACCCACGAATGGATTAATAAATTGTGGTACATGTATACCATGGAATACTATGCAGCCTTAAAGAAAGATGGAGACTTTACCTCTTCCATGTTTACATGGATGGAGATGGAACATATTCTTCTTAGCAAAGTATCTCAAGAATGGAAGAAAATGTATCCAATGTACTCAGCCCTACTATGAAGATAATCTATAGCTTTCATATGAAGGCTAAAACCCAGTTATAGCACAAGAAATGGGGAAAGGGGCAAGGGAGGGGAGGGGAGGGGGAGGATGGGTGGAGGGAGGGTGATTGTTGGGATCACACTTACGGTGCATCTTACAAGGGTACAAGTGAAACTTACTAAATGCAGAATATAAATGTCTTCACATAGTGATTAAAAGGCCATGAAGGCTGTTAAATAGTTCAATGAAAATATTTCAGACTGTATATGAAGTCAGTACATTGTGACCCTTGATTGCACCAATGTACACAATTATGGTTTAATAAAAATAAAAAAAAATCTAGAATCATGTTTTTCTTAGAATATGAAAGAGAATTTTGAATATATCAGCCAGTTTAGGGCAATACTAAATGAATTCCATTACGTTTTGTTTATCACCATAAAGTCCCAGAGGTACTAAGTTTCTAAAAATAGGAACAGCAAGGCTCCTGGAGCAATCCCTGGGTACACCTGGATCACTTGTTATCTTAAAACATCGTAACCTCTTTCTGCATTTACCTCTCTCTCACACACACATGCACACACACAATTTTTGTCCATAGTGTTTTCTTTTGGTTTCTAAGCCCATAGTGCTTTAAATCCCTTTTTATTTTTAAGTGTTAATATTATTAAATTACTTTCCAGACACAGTTAGATATTATACCGTTTCTAGAGTCTTTCTAAGGAAGTATTAGTCAAGATGACGCAGCACTATGCCTAGCCTTAAACATTTCTACTAAAATGAAAACAAAGTGCACAACGCACACACTTCAATATTAAAAAACAAAAAAGATACGTAAAAGAATAGATGTGCTTGTTTAGGAAAAAGCTTTTTTGGCATAGACCTCTATTTCCTAGACAAAAAGGCAGGACAACATAAAAATATCATCAATGCTTACATTCCTAATTTGGAATTTGTGATCACTCAGGAAAGGATTTGAGCCAAAGTATATCTAATTGTGTAAAATTATTATGAAGTTGTTTCTTTAGGCATGAAAAATCTTTTTGGATATTTTCATCTATGGAAATGAATAAAAGTATAAGGAGTCTGTAAATAGCGTTTCTCTTTCCACTCTGCTCTCTCAGCCCAATGCTCTTTATTCATTCCCTCCAATCTCCTCAAGCAAGAGTCTTAGAATTACCATGGAGGGAAGATATCAGGCTCTTGCTTGTAAAAGCTCTTTGCAAAAGCCACCACAGCCCTGACAATGCCCCACGCTCCCTCGCCTTTTCAGGTAGTTACACAGGCCCATATTGCCAAACCACTCTCTGCGTTGTCTCTGACTGTCTATCTCTTCTCACTATCATTGTGTGTCATTATCCCCCTCTCTGGAATACATCGTGTTTCTTTTGTACTTTCTAGCCCTTTTTGTCACCTTGAACGCTCTTCCTGCAGATCATGGACTAAGTTGATAAGAAGTTGATCCTTCTTATCGTTCAAGTCTCATTGCTATTGTCGCCTGATAAGAAATGTCTTTTCTGAGCACCCTATTCCATTACTCTGATATCTATTAACAATTTTTTACTGGTGCTATCTTACTTGTCTATTTGATTACTGTCTGTCCCCTCCCCTCATCCACTGCCACTAAAGTATAAGCTCCTCAGTGCTTAGAACAGTTGACTAGGGCATGATAGGCATTCAATACATATTCTGGGAATGAATGAAAGAATGAATGGCGAATGAATGCTTACCTTCCCCACTCGACAGTGAGTTCTTGCAAGGCAGGGGCCATGCCTCATTCATTATCATGTCCCTCGTATCTAGTGAGTATTATGGGTACAGAGAAATATAGTGGGGATATGATAAATGGTCACTGAATGAATTATTTATTAATTAATAAATACTTATATATTTATTATACACGCAGGAAAATTCTGAGCTTGAACAGATTAATATCTCCACAGGGTTGGTTATAGAATGGGTAACAAAGGTAGGGGAAATGAGATTTGGGAGATTACAAGCCTTCACAGATGGTTTTAAGTTAAAAGAACGTAAGTGTTTAAAAGCAATAAGATTACAACTTTTTCATCTTTTCTTTTTTACTTCAAAATATGAAGGGAGTATAAATTGTTTTTGTTACATGGATAGTTTTGTAATGCTTTAGTCAGGGCAGTAAGTGTACCCATCACTGGAACAGTATTCATTGTACTTATTAGGTAAGTTTTTCTTCCCCTCTTCTTCCTGTATCTTCCACTTGCTTTATTTCCACAGATTTTACTTCCCTCTGTGCACATGTGTGTGCCTTGGTTATTCCCAATTTGATAGCAAGTACATGTGGTGTTTGTTTTTCCATCCTTGAGATACATAAGGATAATGGTATACAGTTCCATCCAAATTGCTGTTAAAGGTATTGATTCATCTTTTTTATGGCTGAGTAGTATTCTACAGTATCCATTTTGCTAACATTTTGCACTAATGAACTGATGGGCACTTGCGTTCATACATCTTTGCCATTGTGAATTGTACTCCAAAAAACATTCGAGCATAGGTATCTTGTTGGTAAAATGGCTTCTGTTCCTTTGGGTAGATACCCAGTAATGGAATTGCCAGATTGAAGGGTAGGTCTACTTTCAGTTCTTTAAGGAATCTCCATACTGTTTTCCATAGAGGTTGTACTAATTGCATTCCCACCTAGAGGGTATAAGCATTCCTTTCTTATTTATTTATTTGATCATTATCTGTCTCCTCCCCTCATCCACTGCCAATAAATGTAAACTGCTCAGTGCTTAGAATAGTAGTAAGCATCCAATACATATTTTTGGAATGAAAGAATGAAAAATGAATGCTTACCTCCCCCAGTAGACACTGGGTTCTTACAGGGAAGGGGCCATGCCTCATTCATTTTCATGTCCCTTACGTCTAGTACACAGTATTGTGGATACAGAGAAACACAGTAGGAGATCGATAAATGATCACTGAATAAATGACTTATTAAATAATGAATTATGAATATATTTTTAAATCTATGCCAACATCTATTGTTTTTGACTTTTTTTATCATTTGGGTTTCATTTAGGGTACAAAGAATTAGGTTACACTGATTGCATTTGTTAGATAGTGTCCCTCTTATAATTGTGTCCCACCCCCAAGAGGTGTGCCATACACCATGACCTCTCATCTCTCACCTTCCTCTCCTCTCCCCATTGTATTTCCCTACCCCCCCTTGTATTAACTCATCTGCTGCCTTCATATTAGAACAAAGTACATTGGATTTTTGCTTCTACATTCTTGTGATGCTTTACTAAGAAGAATGTGTTCCACCTCTATCCAGCTTAATACACAAGACATCTTTTTAATGGCTGAATAGTATTCCATGGTCTACATATACCACAGCTTGTTAATCCATTCCTGAGTTGGTAGGCATTTATACTGTTTCCACATTTTGGTGATTGTACATTGAGCTGCAATAAGCAGTCTAGTGCAAATGTCCTTATGATTAAAGGATTTTTTTTCTTCTAAGTAGATGCCTAGTAATTCGATTGTAGGATCAAAGGGGAGGTGTTACTAAGTTCTTTGAGGATTTTCCATACTTCCTTCCAAAAAGATTGTATTAGTTTGCAGACCCACTAACAGTGTAAAAGTGATCCCTTCTGTCTGCAAACATGCCAGCGTCTGAAGCTTTGAGACTCTGTGATGTGGGCCATTCTCACTGGGGTTAGGTGATATCGCAGGGTAGTTTTGATTTGCATTTCTCTGATAATTATGGAGGATGAGCATTTTTTCACATGCTTGTTAGCCATTCCTCTGTCTTCTTTAGAGAAGGTTCTATTTATCTCTCTTGCTCAGTGATATATGGGATAGTTGGATCTTTTGTCTTTTCTGAGCACCCTATTCCATTACCCTGATTTCTATTAACAATTTTTTACTGATGCCTTCTTACTTGTTTATTTGATTACTGTCTTTCCCCTCCCCTCATCCACTGCCACTAAAGTATAAGCTCCTCAGTGCTTAGAACAGTTGACTAGGGCATGATAGGCATTCAATACATATTCTGGGAATGAATGAAAGAATGAATGGTGAATGAATGCTTACCTCTCCCACTCAACAGTGAGTTCTTGCAAGGCAGGGGCCATGCCTCACTCATTTTCATGTCCCTTATATCTAGTGAGTATTATGGGTACAGAGAAATATAGTGGGGATACGATAAATGATCACTGAATAAATTATTTATTAATTAATAAATACTTGTATGTTTATTATACACACAGGAAAATTGTGAGCTTGAACAGAATAATATCTCCACAGGGTTGGTTCGAGAGTTTTGGAAAGGATAACAAAAGTTTTGTCTGGTTTTATGCAAATATCTTTTTCCATTCTGAAGGTTGTCTGTTTGCTTAGGTTGCTGTTTCCTTAGCTGTACAGAAGTTTTTCAGTTTAATTAAGTCCCATTTGTTTATTTTTGTTATGTTTCTGACTTTTTAATGAAAGCTATTCTAATTGAGGTAAGGTGATATCCAATTGTGGTTTTAATTTGCATTTCCTTGATGATTGGTGACATTGAGTATTTTTTCATGTGTTTGTTGGTCATTTGTCTATCTCCGTTTGAAAAACTTCTGTTCGTGTCTTTTGACCGCTTTTCAATGGGGTTGTTTGCTTTTCTTGCTAGTTTTTTTTAAGTTCTTCATAGATTTTGGATATTAGCCCCTTAGCAGATGTACAGTTTGTGAAAATTTTCTCCTGTTCTATAGGTTGTCAGTCACTCTGTTGATTATTTCCTTGGATGTGAAGAACCTATTTAATTTAGCAAAGTCCCATTTACTTATTTTCATTGTTGCTGTAATTATTTGGGGGGGTGTCTTAGTCATAAATTCTTTGCTAGGGTAATATCTAGAAGAGATTTTCCTACATTTTGTTCTAAAATTCTTACTGTTTCATGCCTTATATCTAAGACTTTTATCTACCTTGATTTAGTATTTGTTGGTGGTGAAACATATTGGTCCTATTTTATTCTTCTGCACATGGCTACCCGCTTTTCCCAGCACCATTTATCAAATAGGGCTTCTTTTCCCCAGTGTATGTTGTTCTCTACTTTGTCAAAAATAATTTGGCTGTATGAGGATGATTTTATAACTGGATTCTCCATTTTATTCCATTGGTCTACATATTTATTTTTGCCAATATCAGCCTGTTTTGATTACTATAGCTTTGTAGTATAGTTTAAAATCTGATAATGTGATGCCTCCAGATTTTTTCTTTTTGCTTGAGATTGCTTTGGCTATTTGGGTTCTTTTCTGGTTCCAAGTGAAGCATAGAATTACTTTTTCTAGATTTGTGAAATATGGCATTAGTATTTTGATGGGGATTGCATTGAATATGTAAATCACTTATAGTAATATGGGAATTTTAATAATGTTGATTCTACCAACCCCATGAGAATGATATATTATTCCCTTTGTGTTATCTTCAATCTATTTCCTCTGTGTTTTGTAGTTCTCTTTGTAGAGATATTTCACCTCCTTGGTTATGTATATTCTTAGGTATTTTGGGTTCTTTGTAGGTATTGTGAATGTTATTGAGTCTTTGATTTGATTCTCTTCTTGACTGTTATTTGTGTATAGAAATGCACCTGATTTTTTTTGTTGTTGTTTCCTTTCCTGGTTTTGGTATCAAGGTGATACTGGCTTTGTAGAATGAGTTGGAAGGATTCCCACCTTCTCAATGTTATAGAATAACTTCTGCAGTATGCAGCTCTTCTTTAAAAACAAAGTCTACATTAATCTTTGCAACACTATAAACTAACCTTCTGGAGGCCACAAAAATTTTGGCTTCTATATGGTGTGAGGCTCATGAAGGTTGCCAAATGCTTGACTCTAAAGCTTGAGGACTTCAAAGAGTGTGGATCTGTCAATACACAGACCAGATCCTGGAGATCTGGATCAGACAGAATCCACCTTTTCCCTGCTATGTTTACAGGGCACTGAGGGAGACTCTCAGAGACAAAGCATTGGTGCCATTGAAGAGAAGAACTCTCTAGTTACACCTATTATATTTCCAAACCAAAAATTGCAACATGCCTCAGCTTCCCAAGTAGCTGAGATCCAGGCACCCGCCACATGCAAACTTTTCTATTTTTAGTAGAGATGGTGTCTCACTGTTGCTCAAGCTGATCTGGAACTCCTGAGCTCAATCAATCCACCTGCCTCAGCCCCCTAGAGTGCTAGGATTATAGGCATGAGGTATCATGTACGGCCCTTCTTTTACTATATTTTTGGGAATTATTTTCTTAGTGGTTCCCATTATGATTACAATTACCATCTGGCCTAAATCTGTATTTTTGAAAGCTCTCCAGGTGATTAATATGTGATGTAAATTTTTTAAAAGACTTGTCAAGAAAGCAACCCTCAGAGGGCGCTCTCCAGACTGGAAGCATCAGTCAACATCACCTGAAAACTTGTTAGAAATGAAGACCTATAATTGGGTTATAGCTTTCAAGTGAAAGCTATAAATTAGTTTTATAGTAGGGCTGAGTACATTGGATACTTTTTCTTCCATTCTTGAGATATTTTGCTAAGAAGAAGGGAAAGGGGTAAGGAAGGGGAGGGGAGGGAGGCTAATTGGGACAACACCTATGGTGCATCTTAGAAGGGTACAGGTGAAACTTACTAAATGCAGAATATAAACGTATGAACACAATAACGAAGAAAATGCCATGAAGGCTATGTTAACCAGTTTGTTGAAAATATTTCAAATTTTATATAAAACCAGCACATTGTACCCCATGATTGCATTAATGTACACAGCCATGATTTAATAAAAAAAGAAAAAAAGAGAGAGAGAGAGAAGGAGAAGGAGAAGGAGAAGAAGAAGAAGGAGAAGAAAAAGAAAGGAAGAACTATAGTCCCACCCCACACCTACCAACTAAAATTTTGGATGGGGCCCAACATCTGGGTTTGTGTTTTAAGACACCTCTCCATGTGATTCTGATATATCCTAAAGGTGGAGAATTTGTGCCTCTGAATTTTTTCAATTTAACATTCAGCTTTTTACAAGAGCTGTTTCAATTCTAAAATTTTTAAGCGACTAAGAGAACCATGTATCTGTTGGGATAGTTTTTAAAACATTGTCAGTGCTCACCAGTATTTTCCAAATGTACATCCTTATGATTTTATTTAAGCACTGGCCAGAATGATGGATGTGTATGTTGAATACCATGTGCTAATTTATCTGGCATCTGGCAAAACCATATTATGCTAATGTTATGGATGATTCTGTTTCTTTGGAATGAGAAAACTTCCACATGGAGGCACAGTAATCATTCTTGAAGGAATGAACATAATGTAAACTGTCATCATGGGTAAGTTTTGTGGGCAAAGTATACCCAAAAGAAAAGGCATCGTTTTCAGCCTCTATTCTCAGCAGTGATGCTCTAGCCTTGCTCCCACCCAAAGCCTTTGGCAGAGCTGCCAAGACACGTCTGCCCTTTGTGGCTTTGGGCTTCATTTAGCAGGTGATGGAATATTTCAAACTTCTTCTACCTTATACATTTGAAGTATTTTCTATGCTAAGGCTTTTTTTCTTTCAAAGTCAAGGTAACTGTTAAGGCTTCAAGAAGCCAAAATGAGTACAACTAATACACAGGTGTCTTCCACGAATGTAGCTTTGCCCAGATGAATTTTTTCTAAAAAAGATATTTTATAAACAATGTTAAAATATATGTAGTTACTGTCTAAATCAACCCACCCAACAATTTTATTTCTAAAAATGCATATTAATATATATCCCTGATGAATACAGTATGTTAACATATGTACAAGAAAATTAATCACACATAGGTTTTCAGAAACAAGTGAAATGTCCACAGTTAAATGGAATAACCAACCAGGGACCTTGTCTCAGATAGACTAGTTATGAGGAAGACCAGAGTAACATAACAAAAACTGCAGATTGGGTGGCTTAAACAACAGAAATTTATTTTTCTCATGGTTCTGAAGGCTGGAAGTCCACATGCAAAGTGTCAATAGGTTTGATTTCCCCTGACACCTCTCCTTTTGGCTTACAGACTGCTGCCTGTGTCCCCACGTGGTCGCTCCTCATGGGGATTCTAACAATGACACTGGTCAGATTGGGTCAGGCCACCTTTTTAACAGCCTTATTTAAACCTCTTTAAAGGTGATTTCCAAATATGATTACTTTTTGAGGTCCTGCGGGTTAGGTCTTCAACATAAGAATTTGGGGGACACAATTCAGCTCATGACTGAAAGTGGCTGGGTTCCACAGAGTTATTGAACAAATCTTTTGGAAATATTTTTTGATGTTTTCAAAACCAGTAGGGCTAACTTAGTAAGTATTGGCTAATTATTTACCTGGCCTAGGCTCTGTAAAGATTTTATAAACATATGGTAAAAGATGTTTGGAGAAGCCCCCTCAGGGACCTCTGAAGTTGAAGCCTAAAGCTAAGTAGGTGCTGTCTGAGAACATTTCTGGAATCCAGTCATTTTCATCTAGTAGACAAAATAGTGATCCATGGTTATTAACATAGAGTTTGGAATCAGATAGAATTTGCATTTTGTTTCCTATAAAATAAATATGATATTAGTACCTATCTCTAAGATTTCTGTAAGCAATAAGATAATGATATAAAGTGCTGAAGATATTCCACACCCAAAGTAGACACTCAATAAACAAGACAATATTATAACTTAACATGAACTTACTTGTCAAGAAAATCTTATAGACACTCACATGTATCAAAATGCTCTTTTAACCACTGGGCTCAATGATCTCTGAAGTCACCCTTAGCTCTAAAACTCTGTGATTCTAAATGATACTTGGCTACAAATTATTCACAGTAAAATGAATGAAACTTTTAAATACACTAACTTCTAATATAAAAATAAACTACATTTTCCTACTCTATGGGAATTCTATTTTTATCAGTCACAACAATTGATTTAACCTATATGCATATGTTAAAATAATACAGTCCTGTGCTCACCAGATAAAACATTGTAATTGCTGTTACTTTTTCTGTTACAGTTATCATATTATTAAACCTGCAATTTGTGTGTTACAAATTGTGTGAAGTGACATATAATCATTACGATACTAGAATATATATTTCATGTACCAATATGAAATAATCTTAAAGATTTATTATTCATTATCCAAAGAAAAGTACGTGGAAATGTTCATAGTGTTCAACCATATGTTAAAAACAGAAATACCTTTTGTATTATTTATGTTTTTACCATGTGCATGCATTACCTTTTGAAAAAATAGATTTCTTTTTTATAGTAAATTATAACAGAGAAGAACAGATGCCCAAAATTTCATTTTCAAACAAAAATCTCAGTCAATAGCACCAGTAACAGCTACTATTTATCTTTATCTGATAAGAGCCAAGCAATAGATGAAAATGAAAAATAAACTAAATAAAATGCCATCTACAAAGGTCAAATGCCAGGTGGGTCTTTTCCCTATTGCCTTTGCTGTAAGTTCCAGAATAGTTTCTCGGTACCAAGAAACTCTGTAATTTAAAGGAAACCACAAAAGATTTGGCATTAGACGAAGGCGAGTTCCAATTCTGGTCCTCCCACTTTCCAGTGGTGCAACACAAATGACTTTCTTTCTGAACCTCATTTTTATCAACACTCAGGAATGAAAACACCTGTCTTTCCACCACTTAGCATGGTCTTGAGGCTTAAATGCAACTACATGGGTACCAGTGCAAGGCAGCTGTTACAGACCAAATTTGTAACCTCTTTCACAAATTGCCCTTTAGCAGGCCTTGTAGGATACAGACACATATCCATTCATTTATTCAATGAAGACAATGTTTCTAAAGGGAGCTAAAATAGAAAGCAGAACAGACATATTCCCTACCCTCTTGAAGCCTAGATTCTAGCAGGGAAAAGGAAGACAGAATAATCATCCATCCGATGAATAATGTCAAGTGCTATAGAGAGGAGATGTAGGACATCACAGAAATGCACCCAGGGTAGCAAGTCATGTTCTCAGGGAAGGCCTGATTAAGAGTAGGAAGGAGTTCACCAAGTGTCTCTAAGGGAAATGTCCTGGGCTGACCACTGGCTTGACTGAAGGTAAAACCTGACAGGTAAACAGTGCGCGTCCAGGGCTCACAAAACAGTTTCTCCTTCCACTTCACATCCGATCTTTCTCAATCCTCTGCAGAAAGCAGATGGTGTCAGGCACGGTTGAGAAATGTGAAAACTGCAACTCAAAGAAGAGAAGTTTGTGGGAGATCACAAAGCTACTCACCAGGATTTTGATGGTCTCTGACACTTTGGATAAGATCACCAGAACTTTTTAATTAACTTTTTTATTATTGTGTATTGATCGGTGGAATTTGTCTCATGATATTAAGATTCTGAGTCAAGAGTGGCTACACCTAGGGTTTCAACCACCCCACAACACCTAAAAGAGTGCTTGGTGCATAATAAATATCCAGCAAATATCTCTTGAATAAATTAATAAATCCCAACTTTGAAGGCCCACTTGAAGTCATCCTCTGTCTTTGGAATAATTTAAAAATTAATTCACACCCTAGTCCTCAAATATAAATTTAAGCATACAAAAGGTCTGGTCTTAAAGAACTTCAGAATACTCCCAAGCCAGGATGTTTTGAAACGAGATTCAGTCTCCTTTCTTTCTACAAAATGTTAAAGTGACATCATGGCATCTAAAGCCAGCTGCCTCAAGAGGTGCACTTGAGTCATTAAATGGGTGAAAAATGACCCTGCACAACAGTCTAAAGAAAAATTCGGGAAATAGACCAAAGAATCGTAAGGAATAGAAATTTTGTTTAGAGCGTGGCTCCATAGTACAAAGTCAATGTGACTCATTCATTTTGAGCTAGCAGAAGAAATTTTAGACTCATTTCGAAAAGATCATCTGGCTTTCCTCTTACAACATAGATCTGATTATTGCACCGTGCAAACCAAACAATCTAACACGTTGAAGAATGTGCTTGAAAATGAAAAACAGAATCAGCATGATTTTTTTCCATTTCCTCTTACCTTAAACCAACGTATGAAGTTCTTGAGAAATTAAAGCTTTCATACATTGAACAAACCCTAATGATTTCTGGAAAACTTTGATCTTTTGCAATAGCACTTAGTACACTTTTAAACATGGCATCTGCATTTTAATTCCCTATACTGACTCTGAGTAATCTAGTCATGCGAGGTGACGTAGGCTGTTTGGGTCTATTAACTTTCTCCTACCCCTATGGAGAAATGTATTAAATTCTTTTTATGTGTTCCAAGAAAGCAAAGTCTGGAACTGGCCAATAAGCTTGTAAAAACCTAATGATGATCACAGAGTAAGTTTCTACCAGCCTTTAGTGTAATTTTAATGCACTCCAAATGTAGACTTAAGCCATTATAGTGTGTTGCTCCCTGTTCCTCTCATCTTTCTTTCTTTTCCTTCACATGTAAACACATGCACACCCTGGCACTTTCTCTTTCTTGAAACACACACAGACTTGAATAATTTCTCTTTCTTAGACCTCCTTTCCTGACCCCCCCCCCAAATCTAGAGTGTTCCTCCAGTGAGGTCTTACTGCAATTGCTAACTTGCCCATCGTCACACTAGTCTTCAAATAAGGTAACAGCAGGCACTGTTTCTGTAATTGGCTTCTGTATCCCCAGGGGTCCCCTTGGCAAAGTTTGACTGTAGTAGGTTCACTGCCCAATGCATACCACAAGTCCATATGCAAAGACAACGGTTCACTGCACAAAAAGGCTTTTGCAGAGAGCTCCCAAGCAAGGACGCAGGAGGAAACTGAGGAGTCTGTGGCTGGAGAGTCTAAGGACTCTAGAGTGGGCCAAAGTGTGGAGATCGCTGACTGGTTGAAGAGTGAAGCCATGGGAGAGGGAGATGAAGAAACTGCATTCTCATGATGACTCGATTTCTCTGGGGGGGTCCTCGAACTGGTTGGCATCAGCTTTTCTTCTGGAATTCAGGTTCTGAAAAACATCTTAGGCAACTCTTAACCAACAACCTTATGATTATAACATCAGAAATCCTATCTACAGGAACAATGGGGATGACTAGACACTAGTCAGTCAGTAGCTTGAGCTACACGACTTTTGGTTACAAGGAAAAGAGCCAAAATGTTGCTTGATTAACACTTAATTATAGTTAAATTAATACAAGATTTTTGTTAAGCTTATGAAGATGGTTTCAAAAGTACCCAGCATTTTTGTCATGTAAGTAAAAGAACAAGTGCATTCATCCAGCCCCTATTCGCTCAGATCTGTCAAAAGACAAAATTACAGCAAATTTAAACACCTCACTTGGCTTTATTATGATTTTAGAATTGGTCAACATTTCAGTCCACAAAATAGAATGAATATTCCAATGAGCTGAGCAGAAGAGCCTGGTTTTGTAGATAGAGACGTCCTAAAGAAAGCAGAAGCAAAGAACAAAAATCAGGTTGGTCATTTTAAAGTTACCCTTCCTTTTAAGGCAGGAACAGGAAAATAGAACAACATATAAATAACTGACTGGCTGACATCTGGTTACTTCCGGGTACCTTTTGCGTGAGGCCTAAAGGCAGAAAGAATTTCATTATCGTGTCCATTGAAACTGGTCTATTGAGGACATTAAGCTGATTTTTCCAAGGTTCAGCTCCCGGCTCGCTGTTGGTTTGGTGACATGGAGCCTCAGCATGAGTGACTCCAGTTTGGTTGTCAGACTCATCAATTAGAGTCTAGTGTGGTAGCTTTAATCCGAAACAATGCCGTCTTAGAGTTTTTCACATAAGAGAGATAAAAGGAAACACACTAATTCCAGCAATCAAGGAGGTCGTCAATTTCTGTAGGTTAAAAAACAAATCAGTACAGCAGTTGGGGTTTCAACTCAGAGAGGGAGAAATGATGCAGGACATTTGGCACCCTAGCCAGCTCAGGCGGACCTGCCGCCTCCTCCTTGGCAGTATCAGTGCTGCGGCAGCCAGCTGAAGAACCAGCGGGCTGGATGACAGGCAAGGAGGGGGACCTCCAACCCCCACCGGAGACTACAATAGCCAAAAAGGCTGGACAACTGCCGAGGAGACACCTGTGCCTTGGTGTCTCCTTCACTTTACATTTAGGACTAAATGTGGAACCCCCATTTCCTATGCCTAGGTCAATTTCTTGTGAATTTCCTAGGCCTCAATTCCATGAATGGACCATGTCCATTCATTGATACATTCGTTCACTTTGCCCCGGAAGGGACTGTCTTCGTTCATTTATACATTCATTCACCTTGCCCCCGGTGGAAGGGACTGTGCTCATTCGTTTCCTGGCCAAGGAACCCATACACCTATATATACCCTGAGACTAAAAGCCTAAAGGAGAAGACGGGGAAAGACCGGGAGAGAAACGGAGAGAGCTTTTCTCTCCCCACTTGAGTTCTCTCTCTCTACCAGAAGCTTTAGTGATTTCTGTATTCTTTACTGTAAAAAAATTATGTCTTTCCACTGGGAAAAAAAAAAAAAAAGAAAATGCCATGAAGGCTATGTTAAACAGTTTGATGAAAACATTTCAGATTGTATTTGAAACCAGCACATTGTACCCCTTGATTGCACTAATGTATGCAGCTGTGATTTAATAAAAAAAAATAATAATAAAAAACATACTTCCTCCAAGACCATTAGAAAAAAAAACTACCCTTTCCTTCTGGCTGCAGGGAGAAAATGATGTTTTTTTTTTTTGTTTGTTTGTTTTGAGACAGAGCCTCAAAAATAAAAAAAAATAGGCAGTCAGAAAATACAACCTGTACCCCTGCCTACCACGGGAAATCTGGGCCGCTGACTTTCTATCTTCCCCTTGAGGGGGTTTATCAATCTGCATTGTGTGCAAAGAAGACAGGTGGCAAAAAGGAAATTTGTTGCAGATGTGGAGAAGAAAGGAAAAATAAAGTATCCTGCCTCAGCAAAGTTGAGAGTGACAGAATACAGGAGGTGCTGCTTCATCCAAGTTTAAAGAAAAACTCATATGGGGTGGCGCCTGTGACTCAAAGGAGTAAGGCACTTGCCCCATATACTGGAGGTGGTAGGTTCAAACTCAGCCCCAGCCAAAAAAAAAAAACTGCAAAAAGAAAAAAAGAAAAACTCACATAGACAATCTCTTTTAAAAGTAAAGAATAATAATAAAAAATAGGGCAGCGCCTGTGGCTCATCAAGTACGGCACCGGCCCCATATACCGAAGGTGACAAGTTCAAACCCAGCCTTGGCCAAACTGCAAAACAAAAATAGTCTGGCATTGTGGCGGGCGCCTGTAGTCCCAGCTGCTCAGGTGGTTAAGGCAAGAGAATCGCGTAAGCCCAGGAGTTGGAGGTTGCTGTGAGCTGTGTGATGCCAAAGCACTCTACTGAGGGTGATAAAGTGAGACTGTCTCTACAAAAAAAAAAAAAAGTAAATAATAATTAAAAATGAATAAACAAAAAAGTAAATAAAAGAGACATGTAGTGAAAAGGTAATGCTTATACATTGTTGGTGGGATGAAAGTTAGTAAAACCTTTATGAATATCAGTATGAAGGTTTCTCAAAGAACTCAAAGCAGATGTACCATTTGATCCAGCAATCTTACCACCGAGTATCCACCAAAAGGAAAAGGAATCACTGTATCAAAAAGATACCAGCACTCAAATGTTTATTATAAGACAACTCACAATTGCAAAGATGTGGAAACAACTTATGTGCCTACCAGCTGATGAGCAGATACTGAAAATGTGTATACACACACACCATGGAATACTACTCTGCAATGAAAAAGAAGGCAATAATGTTGGGCAGTGCCTGTGGCTCAAGGAGTAGGGTGCCAGCCCCGTATGCTAGGGGTTGCGGGTTCAAATCTGCCCAGGGCCAAAAACTGCAAAAAAAAAAAAAAAATGCAATAATGTCTTTTGCAATAACTTGGACGGAACTGGAGGGCATTATCCTAAGTGAAGCAACTCAGGAATAGAAAATCAAATACTTTATGTTCTCACTTACAAGTGAGAGTTAACCCCTGGCTATGCAAGGTCAAACGGAATAGTATAATGAACACTGGAGACACAGAAGGAGAGAGACCGGAAGGGAGGTGAGGGATGAGAAATTACCTATTGGGTACAATGTATACTGTTCAGGTGATGGATACACTAAAAGCCCAGACTTTACCACTGCACATATATCCATGAAACAAAAGTTCACTTGTATCCCCTAAGTCTGTTGAAATTAAAATAGAAGAAAAGGCTCGGCGCCTGTGGCTCAACAGGCTAAGGCACCAGCCACGTACACCTGAGCTGGCGGGTTCGAATCCAGCCCGGGCCTGCCAAACAACAATGACGGCTGCAACCAAAAAATGGCCGGGCGTTGTGGCGGGCGCCTGTAGTCCCAGCTACTTGGGAGGCTGAG
>CAUYRH010032128.1:0-10325 GCA_963574655.1 Perodicticus potto | reverse complement strand
ATTAAAATTAATATCTAGAAGCCAGTTTCTGGTGAATTATCCATTTATTTTATACTGTTTGTTAGGTAAATCCATAGTTACTAATTTAACCAAATCAATTTGCTATTCATTAACTGAGGAACTATATTCTGAGAATCCTGTTAGGAACTGGAGAATTTAAATATATGCAAAAAAAAAACTCCGAGACAGTACCTGACCCCAGTGAGAATAGACCAAATCACAAGGTCCCAAAACAACAGTTGCAAGCATGGGTGCAGAGAGAAGGGAACACTCATACACTATTGGAGAGACCACAAACTAGTACAGTGTTTTTAGAAAAAAGTATGGAGATTCTCCAAAGAACTAAAAGTAGACCTACCATTTGACCCTGCAATTTCACTACTGGGCATAACACAAAAGGAAAATAAAGATATTTTACTCCAGGGACATTTGCACTAGAATGTTCACAGCCACTCAATTCACAATTGCAAGGATGTGGGAAAAATCCAAGTACCTATTAACAAGTGAATGGGTAAGGCTAGGCTTATGCCTATAATCCTCACAGTCTGGGATTCTGAGGTAGGTGGATTGTTTGCGCTAAGGAGTTCCAGACCAGCCAGACCAAAAGCAAGAACAAGACCAAGACCCAAGACCCTGTTTCTACTAAAAATAGAAAAACTAGGCTCAGCGCCTATAGCTCAGCACCTAGAGTGCCAGCCACATACACCGGAGCTGGTGGGTTCAAATCCAGCCTGGGCCTGCCAAACAACAATGACAACTACCTCCAAAAAAAAATAGCCAGGCATTGTGGTGGGCATCTGTAGTCCCAGCTACTTGGGAGGCTGAGGCAAGAGAACTGCTTAAGCCCAAGAGTTTGAGGTTGCTATGAGCTGTGACACCATGACAGTCTACCTAGAGTGACAGCTTGAGACTCTGTCTCAAAAAAATAAAAAATACAGGGCAGTACCTGTGGCTCAACGGAGTAGTGTGCTGGCCCCATAGGCCAGAGGGGGCAGGTTCAAACCAGCCCTGGCCAAAAAAATAAATAAATACATAAATAAAAATACAAAATACAAAATAAATAAAAATAGAAAAACTAGCCCAGCATTGTGGCAGGCACCTATAGTCCAGATATTTGGGAGGCTGAGCCAAGAGGATCACTTGAGACCAAGAGTTTGAGGTTGCTATGAGCTACGATGCCACGGCCCTCTACCCAGAGTAACAGAGCAAGATTCTGTCTCTCTAAAATAAATAAATAAAATTAAATGAAATAAACTGTGGCACATGTATAGCATGGAATACTATTCATCCCCTAAAAAAAGATGGAAATTTTGCATCCTTTGTAACAACCTGGGTGGATTTGGAAAACACCCTCTTAAGCAAAGTGCTGAAAGATTGGAAAAAACAAGCATTAGATGTACTCAATTATCAGTCTGAAACTAGGAGATTAATACTCACAGACCCACATGAGAAAATATTTCAATTAAATTCAAAAAGGGGGAAGGGAGGGCGTTTAGTAGCTTCCCATCCAATGGGTACAATGCATGGATATTATGGCACACTCCTTGGGTGGAGGACACAACTACAATTTTGAATTTTACCTATCATGTGTAAATTATATAACCTAATGGTTTGTGTCCTAATATTCATCTGAAATTAAAAAAACAACAGAATAAACCCATTCATGATTAAAACCAAACTCTTAGTAAACCAGAAATAAAAGAAAATTTTATATCATATAAAGTACTATGGCTGAAAACTTCTCCACGATCAAAAATAACAAAAGGGAAAGAGCATTGGAAAGCTTGTAAGATACTAGCAATGTTTGTTCTTAACCTAAATGATAGTCACACTGGTGTTCACTTTTTAGTAATCCACTGAGGTGAACATTTACATTTTTTTTTTTTGAGACAGAGCCTCAAGCTGTCACCCTGGATAGAGTACTGTGGCATCACAGCTCACAGCAACCTCCAATTCCTGGGCTCAAGCGAGTCTCCTGCCTCCGCCTCCCAAGTAGCTGGGACCACAGGCACCCGCTGCAATGCCCGGCCATTTTTTGGTTGCAGCCATCATTGTTGTTTGGTGGGTCCGGGCCGGATTCGAACCCGCCAGCTCAGGTGTACGTGGCTGGCGCCTTAGCCCTTTGAGCCACAGGCGCTGAGCCGAACATTTACATTTTATAATAAGTATATTTCACATTTAACAAAAGATTTTTTTAAATGAGCATCAGACTGAGATATTGTTATGGGGCCTAAAATTCATGTTGAAGTCCTAAGTGTCAGTATCAAATGTGTCTATATTTGGAGACAGGGTCTTTAAGAAGATAATTAAGTTAAAATGCAGTCTTTAGGATGGGCATATCCAATCCAACATGACTGGTCTCCTTATATGAGGAGAACATTTAGACACTGAAGTAGAAAACACGCAGATATACCTACAAGCCAAGGAGAGCAGCTTCAGAAGAAAACCAACTCTATCCTCTAGAATTGTAAATTTGTTGTTTAAGCCATCCATTTTATAATTCTTCCTTATGGCAGCCTTAGCAAACTAATACAGAGTTCTTCAGACCTAAAGACTAAAAGTTTATAACCCATACTCCTCATAGGCTAAGTATGACCACAATGAGGAAATGTGTGAAGAAAAATGATGAACACAGGAATTAATCAAATACACTGATAAATTTAAAAAGCTAATGATAGTAAGAAACAAAGCAACCCCCCATTTTTGCATAAAAATGTAAAAACCAAAATACTAAGATATCTGCCATGCTCTGGAAACACTCAGAAATACTCAATAACTTTATACTTTATTGGGAAAAATTAGAGTTCAACTAAGTAATATACCATGGAAAAGCCAGGTATGGTAACTCATGCTTATAATCTCGGCTTTGAGAGGCCGAGACAAGAGGCCAGGAATTGGAGACTAGCCTGGACAACATAAAGACACCCCATCTCTACAAAAAAACTAAAAATCTACCGGGTATGGTTGTGCACAAGCTACTAGGGGGTGGAGGGAGCTTAAGGCAGGAGGATTTCTTAAGCCAAGAGTTCAAAGCTGCAATGGGCTATGATCACACCACTGCACTCCAGCCTGGGGCAACAGAGTTAGAGCCTTTCTGTATTTAAAAAAAGAAAAAAAACAGTAGGAGGGGAGGAGAGAGTGAAGACTAATCAGAACAAAAGAGGGCAAGCCAAAAAAAATGATACGTGTAGAAACCAAGGAGGAGCTTAATTTCAAAAAAAAAAGATAACAATCATATTAAATACCTTAGAGAGGCTAAAAAGAATAAAGTCTAAAAAAAAAGCCATTGGACTGGTTAATTAGTTGGCCATTTATTACCTAACTTTCATAGAATTAACAGGGAAAAGGAAAACTTAATTCGAGTGGTTAAAAAGTAGGTGACAATTCCAGCTATACCAGAGGTTATCAACCTGTGGGTCTTGACCCACAGGAACTGTATTAAAGGGCCGCAGCATTAGGAAGGTTGAGAACCACTGAGCTATACTGATAGGGCTAATAAAAACCTTTTGCAACTGTGTGGAAGTAACCTGACACCTGGTCAGTCTCCATTCTCCTTTTCCCCTCTACTAAAGTCTTTCCTTGGGGGAGGGGGGAAGGAAGGTAGGTGACAAAGGAAATATATAAATTGAAAAGAGGCTCCAAGTAGATGGGAGTATATGAAATTAAGACTACAGGAAAGATTTTCATAGGCAACAAGATTATACACTTTTTCCTAAATAGAAATGAATGAGGGATGAAGAAAAAAGGTGTAAAGTAAAAAAAGAAGCTGACATAACTCATGTTCCGATACCAAGTGGACAGAGAAATACTCCATTAGAAATGCCACTGTATGTGGGGAGGTCCAGAAGGGAGAATGGGGATTTAGAAAAAGAACTATAGGGGGCATCATACAAAGAGAGGTGAAAGAGAAGCCTGTGACACTCACAAAGTCAGACTATTGGCAACTTTTTTCCTTTCTCCAATAATGATCAGCAGATCAGAGACCTAACCAAAGCTGGAGATTAACCAGTAGAAATTAAAGACCAGAGGGTGAGAGAACAGTAGAATCAGCTGGAAATTCAAGCCTCCTTACCAGATACCTGTGATCACTGATTTAAGGTTGGAATTCCTTGTGAAATCTTACAACTGATTCCACACTTGCTCCAAACAAAACTGCATCTATACCTACTTGCTAGCGCACACTTGTAATCCTACCATTCAAGAGGTGGGAGGATCTCATGAACACAGGAGTTTGAACCAGCAAAAGCAAGACTCCATCTCTGCTAAAAATAGAAAAAAATAGCCAGGTGTCATGGGCACCAGTAGTCCAGCTACTCAAAAGGCTGAGACAGGAGGATCACTTGAACCCAGGATTGTGAGGTTGCTGTGAGCTATGCTGACACCCAGCCTGGGCAAGAGTGAGATTCTGTCTCAAAAAAAAAAAAGTTAAACCTGAACCCAATAGATGATCTAATATATACTCACATAAGACAAAAACTCGAATCAATTTAAGGTGGAAGGAGGAGGGGAACGAGGGGGGGAAGGAGAGGGAGGGGGGAACAAGGGGGAGGGGGGAACAAGGGTGATGGAGGAACAAGGAGGGTAGGGGAACCAGAGGAGTGGGAGAGGGGAGGAGGAGGATGGGGAGTTAAGGTGTATGGCACACCTCTTGGGGGTGGGACACAATTATAAGAGGGACTTTACCTAGCAAATACAAACAGGGTAACCTAATTCTCTGTACCCTCAAAGAACCTGAACAAATAAATAAAAATAAGAAAAAAATAAACCTACTGGAGAGCTTGTTTAAAAAAAACAGATTTTGATTAAGGTGGGTCTGAGATTTTGTACTTCTAACAAACTCCTGGAGATGCCACAGACCAGATGCCCACACACCACACTCTAAGGGGCAATGTGACCATCCTATATTGGTTTAATTTAATGGAGGCACCTATGTCATTCTAATACTTGTTAGTGGATAATACTCTCTCTCCTAACTATTTTTACCACTTCTCATCTGCCCCAGGATTTGGTACTAGTAATATCAAAATTAAAATAGCTAACATTTTTGTTATTATGCCAAATACTGTTACATGTATTCATTTAATCTTCAAAAAAAATCATAGAAGTTGTACTATTATCTTCATTTTACAGATTAGAAAAACAAGTAACTTACCCAAGGACAGTAGGCTAGTAAATGATAGAACCCAGACTGACTCTACCTAAATTGCCTCTCCAGGGCAAAGGTGCTAGTGGCCTTTAGTTCTAGCGGCTTCTCAGAGAGGACAGGGTCTCTGGATGGAGAGGACTGCTGGATCCACATCTCCACACGGCGGGAAAATAGGGAGAATGAGTTGTTACAGGAACTACCAGAGGGCTATCAGAAAATACAGTTCTCCAAGGAGACTGAGTGGAAATTGGCACAAAAGAAAAGTTTTTGATTTCAACAAATTTACAACGTGTAATCGGAAAGGCAGGACTAACTTGGATAGTAAAGTCAATTTCACTCATAGTCTACAAGTATCACTGCAAAACAAGTCAGGCGTTTGCAATTTAAGTAGCGTGTTTGTGTAGTTTCCGGGCACTGAGAATTTGCATTCTAAGAAGTTCCCAGATGACGTGGAAACTAACCTGGGACCCACACTTTCACAATCACCGACACAGAGAAAACCTGAGTTCCGTTACCCAGTTATAAACATACAGGCTTATGGCATCTCTTAACTTTTTACACTCAGGTTTGGATTTTTTAAAAACTATGTTAATTCATAGATTTAGACTTTTAAAAAATTACTACTAAATCCGAGGTATTTTGCTGCCAGTATTTGTTAAAATTATGCTTAAAATCTTCAGAGGTTACTTGAAACCAACAAAACCAGAGTTCCTTCGGGTCTCGCTTTGCACTAGCTGTGCCTTTTCCCAGGCCGCTCTTGGAGCCAAGTAACATCACAGCATTCCGCCGCCGCAGGCCAAGGGCCGCCACCGGGCGCAGGAGCCCAGGGACAGGGGCTCGGCCCGAGGGCCCCCGGGCCGCGAAGTCACCCACCGGCGCGAGCGCGGCCCCCGCCCGGGTAGCGCCTGTGGCCTCTCCGCGTCCGCGCCGCCCGCCCCCGGGACCTGCGGGGCCGAACCTGCAGCCCTGCCCTCCGCGCAAACACACACGACCGCGCAGACTCACATCCCGGTCGCCTGCCTGTCTCTTCAGAAAGACACCCGCCCGGGCCGGCGGGAGAAGATGGCGAGCCGCCTGCGACAGCAGCCGAGCGTTTTAACTCGCGCCGGGGCTCTGGCGCGTCCTTATCGACGCTCTCGTCAGGCGACTGGACGTCCCTCCCGCGCGCGCCGCAGGTTGGCCCCGCCCAGGAGGCGGGGCCGGCCTTCCCTGCGGGTTTTACGCCCGGGGCTTTCTTTCACTTTTCTTTGCGGAGCCCTCTCTGCCTAGGAAATCCTACGTGGAATCCAAATACGTGAAATGGATACGAAACCTTTGTTATTATTAACTTATTTCATAAGTTTGAGTAACATGTGCAATAAAACCGGAGAAATCTATTTTTCAGCATAAGTTTTGAAATGGGGATAATGACAAATGTCCTATTTGGGGGCGGGACGAGGAGGTTTGCGTACTGCGTGAGTTGAGGGTAGTTGGAAATAGTTAAGTTTTATTTTGTCTTTGTCTTTAACTGCTAGACTTGGAATATTAGGAAGCTTTCCAAAGAGGAAATGACGGGTTTTTCTAGAGACATACACGAACGCAAGGTAATTGGCAACAAATTAAAAGGTGTGTTAAAATTTGGTCTGCAGGGCCAGACCCGGTGGCTCACACCTATAATCCTAGGATTCTGGGAGGCTGAGGCGGCTGGATCACCGAGCTCAGGAGCACAGGAGACCAGCCTGAGCAAAAGGGAGACCTGTCTCTACTGAAAATAGAAAAAGCGAACTGGGCTTTGTGGCTGGTGCCTGTAGTTATAGTTACTGGGGCGCTAAGGCACGGGGATTGCTTGAGCCGGAGTCTGAGGTTGCCATGAGCTAGGATCCCAGAGCAGTCAAGGCTCGGTATCTGTAGCTCAGGGGTTAGGACGCCCGCCACGTTCACCAGGGCTGGGGGGTTCGAACCCGGCCAGGGCCTACTAAACAAACCAACGACAACAACAACAACAAAAATAGCTGGGCGTTGTGGCCGGCGCGTGTAGTCCCAGTACTCGCGGGCCAGAGTCAAGAGAATCGCACAGCACCCTACAGAGGGTGACAAAGTGAGACTGTCTCAATAAATAAATAAAATAAAGTAAAATAATACACGTGACAAAATTTACCATCTTAACTATTTTTTTAGGGGTACAGTTCAGTGGCATTAACTACATCTACACTGTTAATGCCACCGTCGCCATCAATCATCTGATACAGGGTTCCCCGGTTCAGAGCTGGACAGGGATCCCCGTTTTCTAGACCTGGGCAAACAGATTTTTTTTTCCCCCAAACCACACCCTCTGGATAAGCAGGATAGAAGAAAAGCAGCTTAACCAGTATTCTTATCTTCGTGACTCCCCCTGGAGTGGAAAATACACACCCTGCTGCTCTGCCTGGGACAGGAACTGTGAGGACCACATTCATTTGTTAATACATTCCATCACTAATCAACATAGGCAGGGTATTTTCTAGCCAAGTGTGGCAGGCAGTGGATCTCTAGAGCAATGGTTCTCAATCTTCCTAATGCTGCGACCCTTGAATACAGTTCCTCTGTTGCGGTAACCCCCAACCATAAAATTATTTTCGCTGCTACTCATGAGGAACTGTATTCAAGGGTCACAGCATTAGGAAGGATGAGAACCACTCTAGACAACAGACCACGGGGGTGTCCACTTGGGAATACCCACCCCTTCCTGCTGGAGGCTTTGTTACCCTTCTAAGTCCTTCTCTGTAAAATAAACTTTGTCCTGTCACTTACTAGTATGGTCTGGGGTTTCATTCTTGAATCCTCAGGCCAAGAAACCCCATCCCCCACCCCCACCTCCGCACCAAGAGAGAAATAGCTGGTAACACATCTACAGAACTCTTTTCATCTTGCAAAAATGAAATTCCTTACCCATTAAAAAATGGGGCAGTCTCACTCTGTGCCCTGGGTAGAGTGCCCCATTCCCCTCCTTCCTGGCAATTGCCATTCTTTCCATCTCTAGGTACTTCATGCAAATGGAATCATGTCTTATTTGTGTGTGACTGATGTATTTCACTTGGCATCATGTCTTCAAGATTCATCCATGTTATAAATCCATGTCAGAATTTCCTTTTAAAGGCTAAGGAGTATTCCATTGTGTATACGTACATATAGACCACAATTTCTTTACTCATTCCTATGTCAGCTGTCATAGATTGTTCCCACAGTTTTGGCTACTGTGAAATAATGCTGCTATGAACATGCATGTAAAAATATCTGTTCTTTTCTCTGCTTTCAATTTGTTTCGGTATATACCCAGAAGTGGAATTGCTGGATCATATGGTTATTATATTTTTAATTTTTGAAGGAACTGCTATACTGTTTTTCATAATGGCTGCACCATTTTATGTGCCCAAAAACAATACAGGAGAGTCAATTTCCCCACATCCTCACCAACATTTACTGCTTTTTGAAAGTAGCCATCCTTATGAGTGTGAGGTGGTATCTCGTGGTTTTGATTTGCATTTCCCTAATGACTAGTGCTGTTTAACATCTCGTGTGCTTATTGACAATGCCATTTTTACATATTCTTTGCAGAAATGTCTATTCAAGTCCTTTGCCCATTTTGTAATGGGCTTAACTTTTTTTTTACATTTTAATTAGTGTGGGTACATAATAGTTGTATATATTTATAGAGGCCATGTGATGTTTTGATACAGGCATAGACTGTGTAACAATCAAATCAGGGTGATTGGGACATATATCACCTAATGCATTTATTGTTTGTGTTAGGAATATTACAATTCCATCCATTCAGTTATTTCATAGTATATTATAACTTGTTGACTATAGTCATTTTGTTGTGCTATTGAATACTGTTCATTCTATCTAACTATATTTTTGCATCCATTAACCATCCCCCCTGCTATTCTTTCCAGCCTCTGGTAACTGTAATTCTACCATATGTTTTCATGAGATCAATTATTTTAATATGTAGTATTTAGCTCCCACATATGAGTGAGAAAATGCAAGATTTGTCTTTCTGTGCTTGACTTATTTCACGTAACATAATGTCCTCCATTTCTGTCCATACTTTTGCCAATGACAGGATTCCATTTTGTTTTATGGCTGAACGATACTCCATTATGTATATATACCACAATTTCTTTATCCATTCATCTTTTGATGGACATTCAAGTTGATTTCAAATCTTGGTTATTGTAAATAATGCTACAATAAACATGGGATTGCAGACATCTTTTTAGTATACTGATTTCCTTTCTTTGGGTTATAAACTTATGAGTAGGATTGCTAGGTCATACGGTGGTTCTAGTTTTAGTTTTTTGAGGAAGCTCCATACTGTTCTCCATAGTGGTTATACTAATTTATATTCCCACCAACACTGTCTGAGAGGTCTCCTTTCTCTACAACCTTACCAGTATTGCCTGTGTTTTTGATAAAAACCATGCGATGGTAGATATCTCATTGTGGGGTTTGATTTTCATTTCTCTGATGACTAAAAATGTTAACCTTATTTTTTCTTTTGTTTTCATTTTTGTTTTTCTTTCTTTCTTTCTTTCTTTTTTTTCTTTCTTTTTTTTTTTTTCCGAGACAGAGTCTCACTTTGTTGCCATAAGTAGCATGCCATAGCATCATAGCTCGCAGCAACCTCAAATTCTTGGGCTAACAGTGATCCTCCTGCCTCAGCCTCCCAAGTAGCTAAAACTCCAGGTCCTGCTGCAACACCCAGCTGTTTTTAGAGACAGGGTCTTGCTCTTGCTCAGGTTGGTCTCAAACTCCTAAGCTCAAGCAGTCTACCCACCTGGCCTCCCAGAGAGCTAGGATTACAGGCTTGAGCCACTGCAACTGGCCCTCATTTTTTCATATACTTGTTGACCATTGGTGTGTCTTCTTTTTTTTTGAGACAGAGCCTCAAGCTGTCACCCTGGATAGAGTGCCGTGGCATCACAGCTCACAGCAACCTCCAATTCCTGGGCTCAAGCGAGTCTCCTGCCTCTGCCTCCCAAGTAGCTGGGACCATAGGTGCTTGCCACAACGCCCGGCCATTTTTTGGTTGCAGCCATCATTGTTGTTTGGCAGCCCGGGCTGGATTTGAACCCGCCAGCTCAGGTGTACGTGGCCAGCACCTTAGCCCGTTGAGCCACAGGCGCCGAGCCATGGTGCGTCTTCTTTTAAGAAATGT
>CAUYRH010032126.1:0-27135 GCA_963574655.1 Perodicticus potto | reverse complement strand
ACATGGAGCAGTTCTGACTTGGCCACTCATCTACTGAATGGCCTTGGGCAACCAAACCTTTTTCTGTTTGCTTTTCTTGCATGTAAAAAGTGGGCAATTTACCCCTATTCCTTTGTAGATAAATGAGACTACAATGAGGTACTTTATGCAAGAGTCATTTGACTAAGACAGTAAAATATATAAATAAAACAAGATAATATATAAACATAGCTATTATTATTACTACTACAGTTGTTTTGAAAGGGGAAATATATCCTTTTTGGTGTTCAGTTTACATTATACTTTAAATTCAAAGTCTATATATGTATGTTTTTTTTCATTTTTATTTCTTTCTTCTTCTTCTTCTTCTTCTTTTTTTTTTTGAGTCTATCTCGTTCTGTCATCCTGGGTAGATTGCCATAGTATTTTTTAGTAGAAACAGGGTTTCACTCTTGCTCAGGCTGATCTCTAACTCCTGAGCTCAAGCAATCTACCCACTTCGGCCTCCTAGAGTGCTAGGATTACAAGCCACTATGCCAGGCCAAAGTCTATATATTTTAAGTACAAGTAAATAGATGAGCAACTTCCAATCTTCCAGCAATTATAATAGTTCCCCTTTATTTGCAGGGGATGCATTTCAAGCCTCCTAGTGGATGCTTGAAACTGTGGATAGTATAGAACCCTATATGCACTATGATTTTTCCTAACCATACAAATCTATAATAAAGTTTAATTAGTAAATTAGACATGCGAACAGACCAACAGTAGTAATTAATAATAAAATAGAACAATTATAATGACATTTATATTACTACTCTTATGCTTTGGGCCTTTATTAAATAAAATAAAAGTTACTTGAAAAAGTCCATCTGATAATGAAGAGCACTACTAAATGACTAATGGGCTGTGTCTATGGTGTGGACTGTGGACAAAGGTTGTCTCCTGGGTAGGACAGAGACTGATAGTGCAAAATTTCATCACAGTGGTATGGTGGGCAATTTGAAACATACAAATTATTAAGTTTGGGAATTTTTCTTTGAATATTTTCAACCACTATTGACTGCAGGTAACTGAAACAATGGGAAGACAGCAGATAACAGAGAATGAGGGACTTCTGTACCTTCTTCTGGTCATTCTGACTGCTCCCTGAATACCAAAGTTTCAGTTGGTCACCTCTTAACTCCATTTCTTGATTTCCCTGATTTATACCTCCATTCCCTTTTTCAAAGCCACTACCTCATTCCAAAACTTAATCATTTCCCAAGGTTTCTTTCTGTTTTCTCACTCTCTTAGGACTGATCATAATAGTTTTCCATTACCTAGAGAAAATTCTAAACCCCTCAGCTCTGTACGATTTGGATCTATCAAGATATTACTGCCTTGTATTTAAGTTCCTATAAAGAAACTCTCTGCCCTAGAAATTTCATAGTTTCATTATTCTTTAGAAAATAATTCATTCTGTTTTCACCTTGCTAATATTAGTTCTATCAAATGCCATGCTTTACCATTTTCTACTTAAATCTTTCCTCTTTCTCTTATAACCTTTCTCCATCACCCCACTATAGAGTGACTTCTTGTTGACTGAATTGTATCAACTACAGACTGCTATATTCATTCATGCATTTTAGAAGTAAGGCATCATGTTTTAATTATCATTATGTCTACCCTGTCAGTGATTGGCATATCTAAGTATTTAACTGAGAGCTGCTCATGGCATACATTGTCATCAGATCTAGAATAACTTCATTTTAGAAAGCAAACTAAGAACATACTTTGCTTTAGAACACGTGGTATGCAACCCAGACAATGTAGCTACATTTATTTTTTATGGTGATATAATTTATGTATGATAAAATTTATTCTTTTTGAGAATACAGTTTGATGAGATGTACTTTTATTAATGTAGACAATTGTATAGCAATAGGATCAAGACAGAACAGTGCCATTGTTTCACCATCAACATGCCCTAGCAATTAATGATTTTAATTTTGCTGAGAAGTATTCCATTGTATGGATAGTCTACAGTTTGTTTACCTGTTCATCAGTTGATAGACACTTGGGGTCTTTCTATTTCTTGGCTTTTCTGAACACAGCTGTTACAGATATTCATGTACAGGTCTCTATGTCGACACGTGTTTTCATTAGTCTTACATAAATACCTAGGAATGTAATTGCTGAGTCCCATAGTAAGTTATGTTTAATTTTACAAGATATTATACATTCAAATGCAAAAGGATATGGCCTTTTTTGTAAAATTTTTGGCAATGTCTGAGCATTCCAGTCACTCCACAGGCTTGCCAAAACTTTGCATTGTCAATCATTTTATTTTAAGCCATTTTGGTAAGGATAAAGTAGAATCTCAATTTAATTTAAATAGTCATTTTTTCTGGTGATGAAGATGTTAGCCTCTTTTCATGTGCTCATTTGTCCTTGCTGTATCTTATTTAATGGAGCCTCTGTTAACATCATTTGCCCATTCTTATTTGATTATTTATCTTCTTATTAAATTTTATGTTTTTATCATGTACAATATGTTTTAAAGAATATATACATTGTAGAATGATTAAATCTTGCTAATTAACAAATGCATAACCATATACAGTTACCATTATTTTGGTGAGAAGACTTAGAATCCATTTTCTTAGTACTTTTCAAGAATACAACATATCATCATTAATTATGGCCAACATACTGTACACTAGATCTATTAAACTTATTCCTTCTATATAACTGTATGTATATATTCCTTAACCAACATTTTCCAAATTCTCCCCCACCTTCCGCAACCACTCTCTCCTCTGTTAACCACCATTCTACTGTCTACTTCTAGATTATCAAATTTTTAGATTCTGTATGTGAAAAACTTCACATGGCATTAGTTTTTTTGTGCCTGGGTCATTTGAGGCAACATAATGTCCTCTAGTTAATCCACATTGTCACAAATGACAAGAGTTCTTTCTTTTTGTGGCTAAGTAGTATTTCATCGTGTGTGTATATAAACATACACACATATATACATTTATATAAATATCACATTTTCTTTACCCATTCATCCATTAATGGTCACTTAGTTGATTCCACATTTTGGCCAGTGTGAATAGTGCTGCAATAAACATAAGAGGGTAGATATTTCTTTAGTAAACTGATTTTGTTTCCTTTAGATATTTAGTCAGTAGTGGAGTTGCTGGATCACATGAAAGTCCAACTTAATTTTTTGAGAAATCTCTATGCTGTTTTTTATAATAACGGTACACATTTATATTCCTACCAACAGTATACAGGGGTTTCCTCTTCTTCACATTCTCACCAATGCTTGCTATCTCTTGTCATTTTGATTATAACCATTCTAATAGGAGTGAGCTAATATCTCCTTGTGGTTTTTATTTGCATTTCCCTGATGACTAGTGATGGTTCAACATTTTTTTCATATATCTTTTGGTCATTTGTATCTTTTCATAAGAAAAATGTCTATTTAGGTTTTTTGCTCATTTAAACAAATGTTTTATTTGCTTTCTTGTTATTGAGTTGTTTAAGCTCCTTATATATTTTGGATATTAATCCCTTATTAAATTGACAGAATGAAAATATTTTCTTTCATTTAGTAGGTTTTCTCTTCACTCTATTGATTCTTACTTTTGTGGTATAGAAGCTATCATTTGTTATAATCCTATTTACCTATTTTTGCTTTTGTTGCTAATATTTTTCATAGAGAAAATCAATGCTCAGATCAATTCTGTGGACATTTACCCTTACGTTTTCTTCTGGTGTGGACCAGATTCAGGTTAACCGACATTTGACAATGTTGAATCTTTTAATTGATTTATTTGGTTCTTATGTAATTTATCTCAGAGAAATTCCTTAGTTTCCCTTGTACTGGTTTAGCAGGCATTTTGTCAAATTTGTCACTATATATTTCATAGCTGTTGATGCTATTTTAAGTAATACTTTGTAAAATTTTAATTTCCTTTTTTGTTGTTAATATATTGAAATGCAATTCATTTTTATAATGCTATGTATCCTTTGAGGTTTTTTAATTTAATTATTAGTCTTTCTATCTTTTTTAAAGACTTCCTGAAAATTTAATATAGACAATTGGGTTTATGTAAAGACAGGTTTACTATTTCCTTTTTATGTTTTTATTTCTTTTTCTTGCCTGATTGCAATGGCTTTAACTTCCAGTACAAAATTGAATAAAATAGTGAAAGTGGATATCTTTGCCTTTTTGTAATCTTAAGAGGAAAATACTGACCATCACATATAATGTTACTTTTAGTCTTTTGTAAACGCCCTGTACATGTATCAGATGTTATGTTGTATTCATATTTTTTGAAGTGTTTTTACACTCTGTAAGAATATACATTTATTTTAGATATTTTTCTTATATCTATTGAAAGGGTAATGTAGCTTTTCAATTTTAGTTTGTATATGTAGAGAAACACATTGTTTGATTTTAAACATTGGAATGATCTTATATTCCTGCAATAAACCCCATTTGGGTCATGACTGATTATTCCTTTTAAGCATTACTAGATTCAACTTAGTAAAAGTTTTTCAGAGATTTTTACATCAAAAAAAATCTCTATGCTATGCTCTTTTTTTTTTTGTATGTTTATTTGTTTTTGTTATTATATTTTCATCTTGTTCTAATGCTGACCCAATAAAATGTGTTGGGTAGTTTTTCCTACTTTTAAATTTTGTAAAAGGGTTTGTTTCTTCTCTAAGAAAGCCATTTTGGCTAAAGTTTTCATCATGGGAAGATTTTCATAATAAATTCAAGAAATTGAATTTATTACAATAAATAGGTATTACACAATTTATGTTATCTATTTCTTCTAGAGTTAGATTTGTTAGTTTGTGTGTTTAAAGAAATTTGTCTATTCTAAGTTGTTAAATTTATTGGAATTTGAATTTCACTCTTTTTTAAAATGTGGTTTTCATTTCTCTTGTGTTCAGTTATGTTGTCTGGCTCTTCTAGATATTTGAAATATATTTGTCATAATTTTAATCATAGAAATTTAAAAATCCATTTTTTTTGAGTCAGAGAATCAGTTTGTCATCCTTGGTAGAGTGCTGTGCCATTATAGCTCACAGCAACCTCAAACTCTTAGGCTTAAGTGATCCTCTTGCCTCAGCCTCACAAGTAGCTGGGGCTATTTTTAGAGACAGCGTCTCGCTCTTATTTAGGCTGGTCTGGAACTCCTGAACTCAAGCAATCCACCCTCTTGGCCTCCCAGAGTGCTAAGATTACAGGTGTGAGCTACTGTACTCAGTCTAAAAATTCATTTCTAATAATTTCAAAATGCTAGACTATCTTTGCTTCTGGTTCTCCACCTATTGTTTTATCCATTGGCTGTGGGAGTTTTTTTATTTTCTTGGTGTGTCTGTGTATATTTTCATGTTATTGAAGGCTATATGTTGTTTCTAAAATACCCACACACACTGAGATAAATTTTATGTGTATTCAATAATGGAAATGCTTTTTCTTTTCCCAGTCTGTTCATATGGTGGTTGAGTCAACCCAGCTAACGGTTGAATTGTATTTGGGTATTGTTGTTGCTGCAGTTACCTTCAGTGCTCTGCAGGGTTTTATTCCTTCTGTTGTGGACTGATATTTCTTAGCACTTAGTTTGAGGCTGAAGTTCTAAGAGACTTTTCTCAGCATTCCTATTCTATTCTAAATTTTTGGTAGATCCTATGGTGTCTCTCTCTCTCTCTCTTCCCCCCTCTATCTCTCCCTCTCTTTCTTTCTGCACGCTTGCCAGTTCCCTGGTGGTCAACTGCAGTGAATCATTACTCAGTGAAGAGCTCCTAATGGAGACAGAACATTCCCTTGGTTCTTCAGCCTCTGTATTAGACGGAACTTATTTATGTGCCTAAAAATCTCAAGAGTGAGGCATTTTTAAGTGTCATTGCCCCTTCCTCAATGGCAGGAGCTCCAGTTTCCCTGATTTTAGGTTTAAAGTGGGGTGTCCAACCTGCAGCCCAGCATGACTATGAGTCACTGTCATTTATGAGTTCTTTGAGGCCCCACAAAGAACCATAAATTACTTACAATTTTTGAATCTTCTTTTTATATTTTTGGTGGAATTCCATCACCTAGTTCTGGAGCATGAACTTTGTAGACAACAATGTGGTGTCACAATGTCATGTGAAATAAACATACATATGTTCTTGCTATTGGTATGCATGCATGACTTTAATTCTATGGTGGTGTGTGGCTTCCAGTGTGTTATCTTCCAAGTGTAGACGATGGAATTGATACCATCAGATGTTACATGTGCTTGCTGGTTAAACAGCAATTATCAGTAGTATACCAACCTACCATTGCAATGTTAGCTGTTTAATATTATTTAGAAGTCAGGGAAGCATTCCTATTTGATTATTAAAGGTGCCTCCACACCTGGGCAGTGCCTTACACCTCACCCACCATGCTTTCCAATCTGCCCTCTGCCTTGCTTTAAAAACAGATAATGTCATGCAAATCATCATTAAGACTATGAATTTCATAAGGGCCAAGGGTTTGAATCATCACTAACTCCAGGAATTCCTTAAAAGTATTGATGCTGACTGTGGCAAGATCATTTACTTTTCAGAAGTAAGATGGTTGAGGCCAAATGTTGAAAAGATTTTATGGTGTGCCACATGTACCAAACACCAATTTGTGCCAGAACTTGAAGATGAAAACTGTGTTTATAGATTTAGCATTTTCAGTGGATTTAACTGCAAGGTAAAAACCAGCTTACCAATGCGATGTTTCAAACCAAATGAAAAACAAATGAAACTGAAATTATGGCAAGTTCAAATTAAGGTGAACAATTTTATGCATTTCAATATGTCAGCTGAACACAGTCCCATGCACAGTGAAAAATATGCAACTTGCTTTTGATAGGATACAGGATTTTGAAAACTGATTTCAAGTTTTCTGGAAAAATAATCAATATTCTGGCGTATTTACGACTCCATTTTTAGTTGACGTAAATATATGACCTGCCAATTTTCATGGCGAGTTCATACAGCTTCAATCTGACTTTCAACTTAAAGAAAAATTTGATTATGTCTCTTTATTGGAGAGACAGGGTCCTATCTTCCCAAAGACAAATATCCCTTGCTTCTCAATCAATGCTTATTCATGTCATCACTTTTTGGCGGCACCTACATTTGCGAGCAACTATTTTCAAGAATGAAGCACATTAAAAGTAACATTAGAACCCAAATATCTGATGAGCACTTGAGGACTCGCTGAGAATTGCAACTACTTGCATAGAAACAGATATTAATACATTAGTTTCTCAAAAACAATGTCAAATATCCCACTAGTTTTATTTTGCCCACTTTTCCTTTACTTTTATAATAAAAAGTTTAGAAGAACAAAGATGTTTTCTTACTTAGATATATACATTTTCTATATTAGTGATCACAAACTTGGGATCTGCTTGATGATTTTAAAAGATTCTCAGTGAGCCGCTGCATAATTAGGATTATCATGTGAGGATTTGTTTTGTTTTCATGTGGTGGTGGATATCTTAATAATTATGCATAGTCCTATTGTTTTTGTTTTGTTTTGTTTTTTTTCTTGCTTTCCAAGTTTTGTTAGTGTTTTTGATTTTAATGTGTGACCCAAGACAGTTCTTCTCTTTCCAATGTGGCCTAGAGATGCCAAATGGTTGGACACCCCTGGCTTAAAGCAAAGGTAGGGTCTTCATATTCTTCTTCATGACAGCTGGCCTCTGCCATTTACTACTATCCGGGTAGTGCAGGACAAGATTCTGGGCCTATCCCCACAATAGAAGCCATCTATTTTGTCTCAGTGAAGAATCCTGGGCATAAGTTACTGTCCCTTTCTAGCAGCTGAGAATTTTTGCTTAGCATCTATGAAGGGTGTTGCTGGGCAAGTTTTCTCCCCTTTCCCTAGTCAGGGCCAACTTTTCCTGGACTGGGAACAGAAGACTTTCCTACTCTGCCCACCACTGAATAGCTTCTTCCTTGTGTCAAAGCGACTAAGTACAGAGCAGGACAGGCCTCCTTCTCTACCCCCAAAGCCACTGACTTTTGCTTCCTGAAAAAGTGTGGCCCAGGACTCGTTTTTTTTTTTTTTCTTTGCAGTTTTTGGCCGTGGCTGGGTTTGAACCCGCCATCTCCAGCATATGGGGCCGGTGCCCTACTGTCTTGAGCCACAGGCGCCGCCCTGACCCAGGGCTTGTTTTGTCTCTGCGCCCTACAGCAACCCATCATCACCTTGTACTTAATATAAAATCGGCTTGCGATGGGCTTCTCCAGGTACTGTCCCCCCCACCCCCCAGGAGCCTTGTAAGGACCTAAAGAGCGGTCCGTGCAGCCGGAGCTCTCAGGTCTTCAGTGTCCTCAGTCTTCCACAGGAACATTTGGGGGAGGAAGTGTGCGGCCAAGAACCGTGGTGGGAGCGAGTGTGGGCTCTGCTCAGGCGAGAGGTTCCACGGTTCTAACCAGCCCACACTGACCCACAGTAGGCATGTCAACGTCCTCTCGCTGCCACAGCAAATTACCATGACCTGGTGGTTTAGAACAACACAATAGTTCTGAAGATCGGAAGTCTGAAATGTGTCTCATGCCCCTAAAATCCAAGTGTGGTCAGAACTGCATTCCTGGGCGTCTCTAGGCGAGAATTCGTTTTCTTGCCTTTGCTCGTTTCTGGGCAGTGATTTTCAACCGGTGCACTGCAGCACGCAGGTGTGCCAGGGAAAATTTTAAAGGTCATTAATTAAATTATTTTCAAAAGAAGTTCAAAGCGCGGTAAATATATTCTTTTTCCTTTGTTACTCTTTTTCTTTTGAACAACATAATTTAAGTGTGCTGCAGAATTTTAACTATAGTGTTCAAGTGTGCCATGAGATAAAAATGGTGGAAAAACACTAGTCTAGAGGCTATCTAGGTTCCCCCACTGCTTCTTCAAATCTCTCTGACTCTGACTCTTCTGCCCCCTTCTTCCAATTTATGACATTGTGACTAACAACCTTGGGCCCACTAGGGGGATCTAGGATAATCTCCAGACCTCAAGCATCAGGATTAGGATCTTTAACTCCATCTGCAGTCATAAGTCTCCTTTGCCATGTAATCTAGCACAGTCACACATTCTCGGGATTAGGGAGGGAAGAAATGAGAGTATTATCCTGCCAACCACGCCAGCTCTTTCAGACATCAATACAATTTCAGTTACTTTTCTTTTTACTTGCTTTTATAGCGGCCACAACCTCTTTTTTTCTCTACCAAAGATGAAATAGTATGTGTGTCCCAAATCTCCATGGGGGAGTCTGGTCTTCCTCTGCAAATCAACTCTCTGATAGGCTCAAAAATTATGTTCGTGTATACCTACTTTTTTTCTTAGTTTTACTGTAAAAGCAATGTTTTATGCAGCTGCCATATCCTAATCAGATGCAGAACGCCACACATGATGTTTCTGTTTAAAAAAAATTCAGGTTGCAAACTACTAAATTCTGAATTTGTCTATTGTGTGAACTCATGCTGAACTGTATAATTTGAGGCAAATTGGCCAAACAGAAGATTTTGTATAAATATAAATTTGCACAAATTCCTTTGACACAAAGTAAACGCTCTTTCAGGTGTTTGTCTGTTTTTACATATTTTGGTCTAATTAAATCTAGTTTGGAGACACTTTTAGAGAATGTAGATTTGCAAAAGTTTCCACTCCTCAAGAAATCTCCTTTCTAAATAATATGCAAACTCACTTTTTACTTCTTAAGACATCAAATACTTTCCAGAAAATTTTCTCTTTTTTTGTTCATTTCAATTATCTACTTATGTACTTCAAATTTATGACACAGCATTTTAAACATACATTTGCAATATAGTTTATATCATATATTTTTATTTTGCCAATAATATTTTTACTAGAGCAGAGGTTCTCAACCTGTGGGTTGTGACCCCTTTGGACTGTATTAAAGGTTTGCAGCATTAGGAAGGTTGAGAACCACTGTTCTAGAGCTTCCAGGTTTCTACTTTTACGTGACAGATGCTAATGCAATCACATTGAGCTTGACCTTCTCCAACCATGTATCCTCTTCTCTGTTCTTGGTTCCATTTATTAAAGTTCAGACCCCAGAGCTGCACTCTTACACCTCCAAGTGCTCATTCTGTATTTGCTCCGTTCATGGTGCCCTTGCTCCAAACTCAAAATCCTGAGATTCATATTAATGATCTTCCACTGTCTCAAGTGTTCTACTGGATAGTGTTCTATCCAGTTAACTTTTATCCATCTATAGTTAGCTAACTGTTTCCCTCAAAATCTGTATGTTGCAGTCCTAACCTACAGTTACTCGGAATGTGACTGGATTTGAGATAGTGTTGAAAGAGATAATTAAGATAAAATGTTAAATGGAGTCATTAGGGTGGACTCTAATGCAATATGCCTGGTGTCTTTATACAAAGAGGAGTTTAGGACATAGGCACACACCCAGGGAAAACCAGGTGAAGACACAGACAGGAGATGGTCATCTACGTCCCTGTGGGAGAGTCCTCAGAGGAAATCTACCTGCCAACACCTTGACCTCAGGTTTCTTGCTTCAAGAACTGTGAGAAAATAAATTTCTGCTCCTTAAACTCATGAAGTCAGTGGTACTTTGTTATGGTAGCTCTGGAGAACTAATATTTCCTCTTTTTTTTATTTTTTTATTTTTTTCTGTGGTTGGCTGTCTTCATTGCCTGCCTCCGTAGAAGATGGAGGGTTTCAGGACTTTACTCATGAGCAGTGAGAGTTTTCTAACAAGACTCTGAAGTGTAGATATTCTATGTTACCACTTAAGAGACTGAGCATATGTTTGATAATCAATGAACAGTCTCTTATAAAAGTTAGATAGGACATATTCCTAGAGCCAGCCTTTCAGGGTTCATATTCCTTTTCTCTCATTTTATAATGATTAAGAAGTATGGGACAGGTAAAATAACATTTCTGGGCCTTGGTTTCCTCACCTGAAAATGGTGATTATTATATTATCTGCCACAACGTTGTGAGGACAAAATGAATGCATGCCTAGAAGCATGCCTAGCACGTTGTGAGTGCTCAATGTACTGTTTAGTAACCATTATTTTTATCATTATCATATCCTCAGAGAAATCTTTAGGGGGGGACCAAGATGTTGTTCAAACAGTTCTGGGTCTATTCCACACCCAGAATAAGTGACAATCTAGGTCCCAAAGTTCTGTCATAGATTGTATCTGTAACTGTTTACATGGGACTATTTGCAAAACCTGAATTTACCAATTGCATTCATTAAGGAAAAAAATCCATATACAAAATGTCTACTTTTAGAAAGTATGACGTCCTGATGAATCCTTTAAGAAGAGCTGCTGAGTGGACCCTGGGTAACTCAGTGATGTGACCTGAGCTTAATAGTGGCTGATGTTACTCATAAAAATATTGCAGTTTACAGTGCAGTCTGTGCCACCTTTCTGATAATAATTAAGTAAATGGACCAATTGTTGAGGCCTCTGGGAGTACTTGACAGCCATCAGTAAAGCCATGTAACTAACCTTGGGTAAATTGCTTAACCTCTCTGTGCCTCAGTCTCCGAGGAAGGGATTAAAGAGCCCAGCACATAGCAGGTGCTTAGCATAGCACCTAATGTTAGTGTCAGCTACCTAATGTTAGTGTTTGTGGGAACTGAGTTTACTTGGACATGTGGAAAACTCAGATAACAGAGGCTTAAACACCTGGTCTTTATATTTCTTTCATCCAACAAGAAGTCTGAAAGTTTGTGTCTGAAAGTTTTCTTGTCCAGAAACCTGAGGAGGCAGATAAATGCAAAGTCTCTGCGACCGCCGGGCCTTTTTCTCATGTCTGTCACTATAGTGTTGCTGCAGCCATTGCATCCCTGCTTCATGCTGTAGTCAGGAACATCAAAATCTGGGCTCTGTTCATTTTTATAAAAGGGAGAGAATTGATACGGTGGTGTTTGTTGTAGTTAGCTATCGATTATATAGCAGTTGATCATCCAGATCTTCATAATATTCCTGGAGGTGGGAAAGGGAGGTATTATTTCCATTTTACAGATGTGGAAACTGAGGCCACAGAAGGGAAAAAATTAGCCCAAGGTCACACAGTGGAAGTATGGGATGGATGAAACAAGCTTCTAACTCAGTCCACTGTTCGTCTGGCTCTTAGTTCTGAACTCTTAGCAGCACGTAGCCTACCACAAGGAACATCTTTGTAGCAAGATCAGGAATAAGATTGAAGACAACTAACAAAGGGGTAGGCCAGACGAGGTGGCTCATGCCTATAATCCTAGCCAATCTGGTAGGCCAAGGCAGGAGGATAGCTTTAGCTCAGGAGTTTGAGACCAGCCTGAGCAAGGCAAGACCTGGTCTCTACTAAAAATAGAAAAATTAGCCAGGTGTTGTGGAGGGTGCATGTAGCCCCAGCTACCTGGGAGGCTGAGGCAGGAGGATTGCTTGAGCCCAGGAGTTTGAGGTTGCTGTGAGTTAGGCAGAAGCCATGGCACTCTAGCCTAGGATACAGAGTGAGATCCTGCCTCAAAAAAGGAGGTGGGTGTAAATAAGTGTGATGTCATTAAATATAAATTAGAATAATGTGCTGTAAAATATTGTAATCTTCTCAGAGTCTGGGTAAAGAGGAAAGCTTAAAGATTAAGATGGGAGGTGAATAGGAGTCAGACATGAAAATCACCTATGAAAATCAGATATGGAAATCTAAAGGGCAAAGAAGGGATTGCTCACGTAATGATGACTTTGTGTTTTCCTCATCCACAGGCCTGATAATACATCCCATTATGTAACTAAGATCAGAAATGATACCAGATTATTCTTGAGGGGCGGAGGCAGGAGAATTGCTTGAACCCAGGAGTTCATGGCTGTCGTGTGCAATGATCATGCCTGTCAACAGCCACTGCACTCCAGCCTGGGCAACATGGAGAGACCCTGTCTCCTTTTAAAAGTGGGGGCAGGGTGCACAGGCGCTTGCCTGTAAGCCCAGCACTTTATGTGACCCAGGAAAGAAGATTTCTTGAGGCCAGGAGTTTAAAAACAGTCTGAGCAACATAGAGAAACCCCTTCCCTACAAAAAATAGAAAAATGAGTCAGGCGTGGTGGCATGTACCTGTAATCCCAGCTACTCTGGAGGCTGAGGTGGGAGGATTGCTTTAGCCTAGAAGTTTGAGGTTGCAATGCCACTGCACCAATCAAGGGCAACAGAGTGAGACCTGTTTCTACAAAAGAATGAAAAGTGAGCATACCATATTACTCCTTTTAGTTTATAATAAAGTTTCTCAGCCCATGTAGATTGATTTTATGCAAAATTTTCTATATTAAAATAGTTTTATTTTCCATGTACATTTGATATGATTTACATTTTCCTCCCTCCTTTCCTTCCTTCCTTCCTTTTTTTTTTTTTTTTTCTGAGACTGAATAGTATCTGTCACCCAGGCTGGAGTGCAGTGGTGTGATCATAACTCACTGTAGCCTGGAACTCACACTGCAGTATAGTGATCCTTCTGCTTCAGCCTCCTGGGTAACTAGGACTTCAGGCACGGGCTGCTATGTCTGCTACTTTTTGGTTAACATTTTTGTAGAGACTGGGTCTTGCTATATTGCCCAGGCTCAAACGCCTGGGCTCCAACCATCCTCCCACCTCAGGCTTCAAAAGTGCTGGGATTACAAGTATGAGCTCCTATACTCAGCCAATTTAAGCAGCTTTCAATATTTAAATACATGTGTATTTTATATCAAATGACTCCATAATAAGGAAACTCATTTTTGTGTATTTAAAAATGGGGGGGGTGAGGGAACCTATCATAGTTGTCACATGTATTTTTTCATGGGCTTATTAGCTATTTGTATACCTTCTTTGGAGAAACATCTGTTCAACTTCTTTGCCCATTACTAAATTGGGTTATTTGGGTTTTATTATTATTATTCTTGAGTAGGAATTCTCGATATATTCTGGATACTAGATTCTTATCAGATTTCCAAATATTTTCTCCTCCTATTCTGTAGGTTGTCTGTTGACTCAAAATGGCATGTAAGTGAGTAAGAAATAAATGTTCATTATTGTAAAAATTTTTATTGTTGTAATAAATCTTTATTGTTGTAAGCCACTGAGATTCTTGGGTAGTTGCTGAGTACAGAATAACAATAAAAATTGACTAAACAACTTTCGTCTAGCTTTGTGCACCTATACTAACCCATACCCCTGCTTCTTAATATTCTTGAATTATTGCTTTAATGCATCTTCCACACAGGGTCCTGTTGTCTAGAAATCCCTTTATTTGGATATCCTGGGTCTTTCCTCTATATTTCTTATCTTTCTCTTTAATTGTCTAAGCCTCAATATTTTTTCACTTCTTTTTGGGAGATATTTTAAACTTTGTCTTCCAAACCTCCCATTGTTTTTTTCATTGCTATTGTGGATTTTTTAGTTTCCAAGATAGATGTGTGTATGAGTGTGCTCTCAACGTTCTTTAACTGATCTTATTTCATAATTGCAATACTTTCTTTCATTCCTGTGAAAATATTAATTATAATTGCTAAATGTTTTCTTCTCCCTACACAATGTTTTTCTCCAAGTTATTTGTTACAGGTTACTTTGTTTATTTTGAGTTCTATGTTGGACATTTCTTCAAAAGCATGGTAGGTAAGTTGTTAAGCATGGAGCATTTAAAATTCATTACAGGCTTTGAGAATATAGATGGGGCTTGTCCACTGAGAATCTCATAGTGGACATTTGTAGGTAGTAAGCGGTACTGTCATTGGGAACTTTTGTGTCAGCACATTTAAGCTGTCCCCATGAACTGGTCATATTCCCCAGAGATGGATCTTTTAGTCTAGGGAGGTTAGGCTTGGCTGCCAAAGTTTAATGAATTTTGACAGCCAGATGTAGAAAAATGGCTAAAAGTAAAGAAGACCTATTTTAGTATTCAGTATGAATTTGCACTTAATCATACTGTTTTGATAACAAAACTCTTCTATGCTTGGGACAGTTACCTCACCCCACCCCACCCCACACCCTGTTCGAAAAACCAAAATTTTACTGTCCCTAGAGAATAAGCTTGTAGTTTTCTGTTCAGGTAAAGAAGTACAGACACCACTGAGCAGGCCTGAGTAGGAAACACTAGCATCAAACTTCTTCTAAACAGACTTTCAACAAATCCTCCTGTTTTAGCCTCCTATTTTGTCACTTTCTTCCAAAGTTGTTAGATGCTTCTGATTGTGGCAGTTTTGCCATATAATTTGGGTTGTTTCTTCGGTTTTCCTTACTGCCAATTTAGGATTTAACGCTCTCAGTTCTGTTAGGCATCTATCATTTGTGAATCTTATTTTCGGTTTCTGAAACTTTATGTTCTTGAGACTGGGCACAGTGGCTCACGTCTATAATCCTAGCACTCTGGGAGGCCAAGGCGGGTGGATCATCCTGCGCTCACAGGTTTGAAACCAGCCTGAGCCAGAGCAAGACCTCGTCTCTAAAAATAGCAGGGCATTGTGGTGAATCCCAGCTACCTGGGAGGCTGAGGCAAGAGAATCACTTGAGCCCCAGAATTAGAGGTTGCTGTGAGCTGTGATGCCACAGCACTCTACTGAGGGTGACAAAGTGAGAGTCTGTCTCAAAAAAAAAACCAACTGTATCTCTGTAAAGCCACCATCAAGTGCATCATACATTCAGTGTTAAATATTACTTGGTTTCCCCCACACAGTACAGCAAAATAGATACCAGCCAGAGGAAGCAAAGATGTGGATGAATTATCCAACCATCTGCCCCAAATTAAATTCAAACAAGATATCAGGAACAAGTATAATCAAATAGAAATAAGTAAGATATTTTCTTGTCCTAAAAGACTAACAGCCAAATTAAGTGAAACTAACTAAGGAACAGAAGATTGTCCCCAGCAGTCAAGTGTGGAGCTTGTGGCAGCAGAAACAAGTACAGACACCACAGCAGAGCCATTCAAGGAGATGCATTAACGGGCCATTTTATTAAATGGGTAGTTGGCAGGGTAAAAGGTCTATTCAGTAAGTTGGCAACACTAAGTTAAAGAGAGAAATTATGCAGGTCATTTCAGACACCATGCAAACTGATCTTTAGAGCTTGAATGTAGCATGAATTCATTGTCTACAGAGAATTAGAAAAGGCGCCAACACACATGGCCGAGTGGTAGCTAATCAAAGGTGTTTTGTTCCTTTTTGAAACAAAGCTGGGAAAAAAGTTTTCTTTTGTAAATGTAGAACTGGTTGGGTCAGTAGGATATTGCTGCCCACATCTAGTATTTTCTTAATATTATGGTGTGAATATGATAAGGAGACATGCTGTTACCTATGAATTTCTAAATTGAAAAGGGAGAAATCAGGAGGAAACAATAGCAGATACTACTTAAGATCTCATCTTGTTTTGCTGATCAATATATTTCTTCAGCCGGCAAGTTAGTGGTGCTTTTCTTTTCCCTTGATTGGCAGTGTTTTAATCAGATTGTGTGGAGTATTTCTTCCATAGGAAGTAAGATTTATGACTAATTAAAACTAAAAACATTTTGAGATTCACTTTCTGGTGATATTCCCTTTATAGCAGTGGTCTGGAACCAAATGCGCAATATCTCCATAGTACACAGGAGGCATAAAGGGACCAGGTATTTTTCTTTTTCTTTTTTTTTTTTTTTTGAGACAGAGCCTCAAGTTGTCACCCTGGATGGAGTGCCATGGCATTACAGCTCACAGCAACCTCCAATTCCTGGGCTCAAGCGAGTCTCCTGCCTCCGCCTCCCAAGTAGCTGGGACAACGCCCAAGTAGCCGCCACAACGCCCGGCCATTTTTTGGTTGCAGCCATCATTGTTGGTTGGCGGGCCTGGGCTGGATTCGAACCCGCCAGCTCAGGTGTACGTGGCTGGCGCCTTAGCCACTTGAGCCACAGGCACCAAGCCGGGATCAGATATTTTTCTTCAGTAACTGTGCATGCTGCTCGTGGCGTGAAAAAGGTGCATACGATCATCTCATATTTTTCTTTTTGAAGTTGTCAAAATGATTATCGAGTAGGGACACACTCTTCTACTTTTTAGGGAAAAGAATGAATGGTGAAGGAAGATGAATAAATCATAATTCAGTGTCCCACTGGTCATGTTGTTTGCCTTATTGCTTTATATGGGAATTCTGAGCAGCTTCTGGACCAAGAATTAATACAGATGTCAGGAAAATTGACACATAGACACTAATAAACAAGGATTTAAAAAAAGGTTATTACTTAGATAGCAAGCAGCACATAGTTTCTCCAGAGAGAAGGGCTCAAAATCTGTCTGGAGAGAGATGGAAGTGGATGTCTTTGATATTTAATTGTCTCACTTTCTTGCTCAAATATGAGGTAAAAGGAGACACAGGAAGCGAGAGACTTAAAATCTGTCGATGGTCAAACATTACAACTTGAGTTTTTCTTTACGGTTCTTATTTTAATATCAGAAATAATTGACATAATATCCATATTTTAAATACTGAGGCAAAATGATTATTGTGGACTTTTCTACTGAACAATTGTCATTTTTTTTTTTTTTTTTTGCAGTTTTTTGGCTGGGGCTAAGTTTGAACCTGCCACCTCTGGTATATGGGGCCAGAGCCTTACTCCTTTGAGCCACAGGCAATGCCCCTGCAATTTTTTTTTTCATTTTTTATTTTTTAGTGTTTTTAGAGACAGAGTCATACTCTATCACCCTCAGTAGAGTGCTGTGGCATCACAGCTCACAGCAATCTCCATCTCCTGGGCTTAGGTGATTCTCTTGCCTCAGCCTTCCGATTAGCTGGAACTACAGGCACCTGCCACAACACCTGGCTATTTTTTTGTTGCAGTTTGGCCGGGGCCAGGTTCGAACCCACCACCCTCAATATATGGGGCTAGTGTCCTATCCACTGAGCCACAGGTGCTGCCCGAACAACTGTAATTTTTTAATTTGAATAATTATGCTTTGTTTTTCATAGCATTTCTAAGAGATTTTTGCTTTTTTTTACCTTGTTTAATCGTCATTAAATCTGATATATACTTAGACCAAAATTATTTTCCTTATTAATTAATTAATTTTTCAGGATTAGTTGTGATATCACTGCATAACTTTCATTCAAAAAATAGAATTTGGTGCTCAATTCATAATTGCCAAGTCGTGGAAGCAACCTAAGTGCCCATCAACCCACGTGGTATATGTATACCATGGAATATTATGCAGCCATTAAAAATATGGAGATTTTACATCCTTTCCATTTACCCAGATGGAGTTGAAATACATTCTTCTTAGTAAAGTATGGCAAGAATGCAAAGATGAATATCCAAGGTACTCCATACTAATATGAAATCAATATATAAATAATTACATGTTCCTAAGAACAACAAACCTTATTATAGTCCAGTTCGGGGGTAGAGGGAAACAGGAGTGGGGAGGACGTCTGGCAGAAGGAGGCGGGGCCTGAGGCGGGATCTCACCTACTGTGCACGTTAAGAGGGTGTATAACATGCCCCGGGGGAGGGGCTCTTCTACAAATGGAAATTTGCCCTGGAAGTGAGGACAATGTAACCTAAATAGTGTACCCTCATATTAATTTGAATAAAGTTAAAAAAAAAGAAAAGAAAAACAAAACACAAAATAGAACTTGGCGATTATTATTCTCTTGGACAGAATTGATTTTACAGGATCTCTGCTGTTCTTAGAGAATTGTCATAAGGTGGTATAAAGGATTCTGGAAACTAAGAAGGGGAGAGGGTGGAGGGAGGGTGAGGGATCGAAAACTTACCTGTCGAGTGCAATATACTCTATTCTGGGGATAAGCACACTAAAAGCCCTGACTTCAACATTATAAAATTCATCTATGGAACACAAACACTTATAACCTCTTAAAATTTTTAAAAAGTGAATAAATATGTTTCTTTCAGAACAATGTACCATGTTACATAGAAAACAGGGCTTGAAATGAATTTTTAAGAACCATTAGCCTCATTAATATGTTATTTTTGATGCCATCAAGGGCATTGGGAACTTCAGTCCTTTGAAGTCGAGTTCTTAGTTTTTAGGTGAGCCTGCCTCCAGGCTGGAATAATTTAGTCACCTGACTTTCCTGTAACTCCTATTATTTTTGGCTTCATGAGGGAGAATTTATGCACAAGTGGTCCTTTTTCCATTCCCCAAAAGTCTTTTGTAGGACGCTGATAATCTCGTCTCTTTCCCTAGAGTGTTCAAAAATCGCTGCTCATATCCAGGGTTTATGTACAAGTATGTAGGTTACAGTTGAAATTCCAATCTTGCTGCCATTTCAAATAATTTGGAGTTTAACATTATTAGTTCTTGGTTTAGCTTTCCCTCAAAACTAGCTTATTAGATGTAATCAGTTGGTATTGTTTTAATAATTATGATGAGGAAAATGTTATAAATTATCCCCAAATTAAACCAAATATAATTGCTATGGAAGGTCATTTTCATTATTTAAAGCACCGAGTTGGCCAGGCACAGTGGTTCATCCCTATAGTACCAGCACTTTGAGGCCAAGGCAGGAGGATCTCTTGAGGCCAGAAGTTCAAGACCAGCCTAAGTGACATAGCAAGATCCTGTTGCTAGAAAACAGGAACACAAAATTGAGTTGATTATACTTAGATAAAAACAAATATTAGAAGTAAATACATTTCATATACCAAAATGTCAGGCCAAAAGTATATGTAATGATTCTTAGTACTCACCAATCCCAACAAGAAGTGTGTATTTGGGTTCACATATTCAAGCACTTACCTTTGCTTCTTGATTTTCATAATCACTTGGACAAGGCGATAATGGGAGGGGCAGGAGCTTCAAAACGCTTCCGCAATGCACTGTGGATTATTTAAATCTACCCCACAGAGTCCATTTCCTGTGCACTGAAAGCCCTGTGACATTTCCAGAGCTGCTGTTTATTTTGGGATGTTTGAGATGTTAAACGCTTTGTGCTGAAACCACAACATTTGTGAGAAGCATGAGACAAAGACTACTGGCAGGTTGCAAGAAGTCGGGCAAACCCTACCGGAAGGAAACAGGCTATTGAATTACGGGAGAAGAGCAGGCAAGTCCACCTGGGTCAGAAAACTCAGGGAGGCTGCCAAGAAGGACTTAGGAGCACTGTTCTCTCTTTCCTGCCTAAGCATATTCAATCTAAAGAACCATGCATTTTCTCTATCTTCATAAACGCAAAGAGATCAAATCCCAAATGACATAAAGGAAAACGTTAATACATTGGTGGCAAGCTTTTACACAAAGGGGAGCACCTGCTACACCTCGTGCTTATCAGCTACCTTGTACATATATTTTGGATTGTCTTATCCATATGTTTTGCTAAAACATTTCCTTGAAACTTACCGATCCTTACAATATCCTATCATACGGCAGCACCTGTGGCTCAGTGAGTAGGGTGCCAGCCCCATATGCCAGAGATGGCGGGTTCAAACCCAGCCCCGGCCAAAAACAAAAACAAAACAAAACAAACAAACAAAAAAAAAACAATATCCTATCATAATAAGAATGGTCTAAGAGTTATTTTTCTTTCTTTACAAATAAAAAATAAAAGAAGGAAGTCCCTTATCTAAGTTCACACACGGAGTATTACTTCCTAGAAGCACCCCTTACTATTCCACCACACTAGACTCAGTCTTAAGGGGAAACTGATCATCTTTCCTAAATAACAAAATATAATGGCAGTAACACAGTCCTTCAGTCTGCATTTTTAGATGTCCACATAATTTTCAAATAAGGATTCCAATACAGTATGAAATTTAATTATCAGTATGAAAGTTAAATGCCTGAAAGAGAGAAGCTGATTCGTACTTTAAAGTCATAGGGTGTCAAGTTTTCTGATAGCCTATCAAAAGTTATCATATTATGTGTGTGTGTATATTCTCCTTATCAAATTCTTATCCAGATTACAATGTGTTAAAGTTAAATAAAAAGAGTATTTAAGAATGGAATTTGGGGCTCGGCGCCTGTGGCTAAACGGGCTAAGGCGTCAGCCACGTACACCTGAGCTGGCGGGTTCAAATCCAGCCCGGGCCCCCCAAAAAACAATGACGGCTGCAACCAAAAAATGGCCAGGAGTTGTGGTGGGCACCTGTAGTCCCAGCTACTTAGGAGGCGGAGGCAAGAGACTCACTTAAGCCCAGGAATTGGAGGTTGCCGTGAGCTGTGATGCCACAGCACTCTACCCAGGGTGACAGCTTGAGGCTCTGTCTCAAAAAAAAAAAAAAAAAAGAATGGAATTCGGGGTTTTTATTTATTTATTTTTCATTTATATTTTTATTTCAGATTAATATATGCATACAAACGATTAGGTTACATTGTTTGCATTTGTTAGGTAAAGTACACATTGCAGTTGAGCCCTTCACCCAGGAGGAGTGCCATATACCCTACATTGTAGCCATTACATGAGAGCTTACCAAACCTCCACCCCACTCCTGTCTCCTCCACTCCCCCCACTTGAATATAATTGTGTTTTTCTCTTGTGTGGGCATGTAGTTGTTCATCTACTAGTTTGATAGTAGTATTGAGTACATTGGATACTTGCTTTTCCATTCTTGTGGTATTTTACTTAGGAGGATGTTCTCCAAATCCATCCAGGTAAATATAAAAGATGTAAACTACGGTATATAGCCATCTCTATGGCTGAATAGTATTCTATGGTATACCAGAGCTTATCCATTTGTGACTTGATAGGCACTTAGGTTGTTTCCGTATCTTGGTGACTGTGAATTAAGCTGCAATAAACATTTTAGTGCAAATGTCCTTATGATAAAGTCATTTTTTTCTTCTGGGTAGATACCTAGTAATGGGATTGCAGGATCAACTGGAAGAGAATGAGACTTTTGGATGTTGATTTTCAGTATTTACCTTTTTAAAAAGATAAATAGACCTGCACTTATATAAGCATTTGATTTTCAACAAAGGCACCAAACATTCTAGAAGGAATTTAAACCACTGATGTTCAAGAAGCCGGGAGCCATATGGAAAAATACTTTGACCTTTGACTCATACCAAAAAAGCAGATATCAATTAAAGATGGATCATAGGCCTACATATAAAAGCTAAAATCATAGAGTTTGAGAGCAAAATGCAGATGTAGGAGAATAACTTCATGACTTGGAGGTAAGCATGCCCTTTTGAGACAGAGTCTCACTCTGTTGCACAGGCTAGAGTGCCATGCCCTCAGCCTAGCTCACAGCAACTCAAACTCCTGGCCTCAAGCTATTCTCCTGCCTCAGCCTCTTGAGTTAGTTGGGACTACAGGTGCCCACCACAATGTCTGGCTAATTTTCCTGTTTCCACTAGATATGGGAATCTCTCTTGCTCAGGCTGGTCTCGAACTTCTGAACTCAAGTGATCCTCCCACTTAGGCCTTCTGGAGTGCTAGGATTACTGGCGCCCAGCCAGGCTGATATTTATGAGTGCCTTCTAATAATCACAGAGGTGCAAGAAGGTAGAGAGGAAAACTGTAGGTCACATAAATTAAGGAGTATTCATGAAGCATTTACTACTTACCTGCTCTCTGGGGGTACAGAGACATCTTACACTTAGATGGGACCTTCAGGGTCCGCACTGTCATGGGGCAGCCATGAAGGATGAAGCAAATGTCAGGCTGTGGACAGTGCAGGGGAAGGGCCCAGCAGTGCCAGCAGCAAGCCGTACCCTGCTACTTACCTCCATACTGGGCTTTTCTTCTCTCTCACCTGCTTCCCCCGCAGGCCCCACCCAGATAGCTGGCTCTGTCTGCAAGGCTCCCCTCTGGCTCACCCGGCTTTCCCCCAAGTCCTAGTTCAGTTTCTCAGAAGCAGGCTCCCTGACCCAGAGCAGCAATCAGTTTCTTTGCTGTGTAGCTTCAGAGTACAGGAGTCCTTCAGCAGAGAACATTAGACTCAGTTTATAATCACAGAGTCTCTGGATCGGTGGAGTAACGTGTGTCTCCTCTGCTAGATTTGAAACTCTGAAACAAGGAACTGCATTTCCTTTTCTATTTTGCTTTAGTTTATTTTTTAATTTCAGATTAATACGAGGGTACAAACAATTAGGTTACAATGTTTGCATTTGTTAGGTAAAGTCCCTGTTGTATTTGTGTCCCACTTCCAGGAGGTGTGACATATACCCTTATATTACTCCCATTAGGGGGGAGCACACCAAGCCTCCCCTTCCCTCCCCCGTCTCCTATCTCCCTCCTCCCTCCCTTATCCATTTGTGAGTTGATGGACACTTGGGTTGTTTCCATATCTTGGTGACTGTGAATTAAGCTGCAATAAACATTTTAGTGCAAACATCCTTATGATTCCATTCAACTTGAATTGAGTTTTTCTCTTGCGTGGGTGCATATTAGTTCATCTACTGGCTTCATAGTAGTATTGAGTACCTTGGATTCTTGCTTTTTCATTCTTGTGATACTTTACTAAGAAGAATGTGTTTCAACTCCATCCAGGTTAATACAAAAGATGCAAAGTCTCCATCTTTTTTAAAATGGCTGAATAATATTCTATGGTATACATATACCATGGTTTGTTAATCCATTTCTGGGCTGATGAGACCCTAGGCATTTTGGCAATTGTTAATAGAGTTGTGATAATCTAGGGCAAATGTCTTTATGATAAAATCATTTCTTTTCTTCTGAGTAGATGCCTAATAATGAGATTGTGGGATCAAATAGAAAGTCTATTTTAAGTTCTTTAAGGATTCTCCAAACTTCTTTCCAAAGAGGCTATATTAGTCCTACCAACAGTGCAAAAGTGTTCCCTTCTCTCCACGTCCATGCCAGCATCTGCAGCTTTGAGACTTCGTGATGTGGGCTATTCTCACTGGGGTTAGGTGATATCTAAGTGTAGTTGTTTGTTTTTGAGACAGAGTCTCACTATGCTGCCCTCAGTAGAGTGCCGTGGCATCACAGCTCACAGCAACCTTAAACTCTTAGGCTTAAGCCATTCTCTTGCCTCAGCCTCCCAATAGCTGGGACTATAAGTGCCCACCACAAAGCCCAGCTATTTTTGTTGTTGTTGCAGTCATTTAGCTGGCCCAGGCCAGGTTTGAACCTGCCACACTCAGTATCTGTGGTTGGCACCGTAACCACTGTGCCACAGGCACTGAGCCCTCAGTGTAGTTTTGATTTGCATTTCTCTGATGATTAGGGATGAACAGCATTTTTTCATGTTTGTTGGCCATTTGTCTGTCATCTTCAGAGAAGGTTCTGTTCATGTCTCTTGCCCAGAGATAGACGGGATTGTTTGCTCTTTTTTGTTGCATTTCCTTTTTAACGCCAATTATATACCCAGCAATTTGGCAGCATTCGTTCCATAGGAGGGTACAGAGGACAACATATAGAAAGTGCTGACTATTTTATTTTTCCTTTCAATAAGAAAGAAGAGGAAGAAAAATAATTACTGTTATAATGATTTGAAGCTACTGCCAGGACAGCATGTTAATAAAATAAATTTAAGAAAAGATTTGTTAAGATCAAAAGAGGAAAAATATTTGTAGAATCATAAAGTGTTAGATGGGAAGGGATATTGCGGGTCATCTATGCCTCATTCAATATCTGTCAAATGTATGAATGTCATTAGAAAATAAAATTCTTTTTGAAAGCACTATTTATATCAAATTGTTAAAGAATTAAAACCAAATCAATTCTCTATTCTTCAGAAACTGATTATTACGTAAAGCATTTACTGTAATTCATGAGTCCCAGTGATAGTTGTAATAAGTCCTACTAGTGGTGATGTTACCAGGAAAACTTGAAGTTCCAGTGCATTATTTTGTAAAGGATTTGGATCATTAAAAAAAAAACCAAGATTAAATCATAACTCCACCACCAAATGGGCATACAACTTTAAGCAATTTGCTTAATACCTCCAAACCTCAGTATGTTTCTCCTGGTATCCCAGTGAGAGTCTAACAGCAGCAATGAGGATGAATAACAATCTGCGTCTGTTCTCAAAGAGCTCGGAGCCCAGTGGACACACAGAATATAAACTCTGCTTCTGTGCAGTAAATGCCAATACGGAAGCATGTCACCAAGAAGAATGAGAAAGTGACTCTCAGGTCTGACCTGCTGGAGGAGGAAGGAGTTTTGTTTAGAAAGCTGATGAAAAGGCATCTCCAGGCTGAGTAAGAGAAAAGGATGTCCTGGGGAGAGAAGTGTATTTGCTGTGATCCGCAGATTGTTCCCCAGTGGGGCATGGCAGGAGATGGGCCACAGATCCTGGGGTGCCCTGTGGGTCATGATAGATGACACGGATTTCACACAAGGGGTTTGGGGACGGGTAAAGGGTTTTAAACAGGGAGAGAAACAATCAGACTTATCTTTTAGGAAACTCACCTGAGGTGTCATGGCAGATGGGTTACCAGGGGTGAGCCCAGCTAACCTAGAAAACTAAGAGCAGCCATGTCATGGGCATTTGTTGTTTTTGTGTGCTCATCCCTCTTTCTCTGCGTTGGGTAACATACTAGTCACATACTTGACCAGTTAGAGTACTTCACTCCCTGCCCCAGGACACAGTCCAATCGGTTCAAGGTGGAGTTTGTGAGAAGAACTTCTTTCTCTCTTGATTTTGGAGCTAAAGGGTGAGAGCTCAGAGAGGCCCAGGTTCCAGCCTATGAAAATAAAGACAATAAGTCCAGGGAAACAATATTCATAGCGAGTCTTCCATCCAGCACCGGACCCCAGCTCTGGTTTCCACAGTAATGCCAGGCTTGTGTGTTCAGTCTCCTTTCTATTCCATGAGCCACCCCAGGAGCTTTTGTTACCTGTAAGCAGTCAGTTAATCTCTCTCTTCTCACCTAGACCATTAAAAAACTAACAACCCCCCCAAACAGCCTCAACTCAAAAAAAGAAGGGGTGGGCCCAGAGGCAGGAAGACCAGTGAGGATGGTGGCTGGAAGAGCTGATAAAGGCCTGAGTTGGGAAGAGTAGTGTGGGCGCAGAGAGGTGAGAATGACTCAAGACATAGTTCAAGGATAACGTCAACAAATTTGGGGGCTGTAGAGTCCAGAGGGAGGAGAGCAGTCCAAGATGACTCATGAAGACTCATGACTTGCTTGGCAGAGGGAACAGGTAGACAAACAAACCTGGTTCATGGTTTAGTGTAGAAAATACAGAAGGGAGAGAGTGGGAAGTGTGGGAAGCTGAAATGAAGCTGAGGGTTTGGGTTGCAGACATAACTGGGGTTGCCATATCTGTGGGCCACCAGGAGAAAGGAGAGGGCAGATACTGGAAATCAGAAGGACTGTCAGGGAATCCCATTTTGGAGTTACCAGTTTGTCCAAGGAAAGAGTGTGACATGAAAAGGGATAAGGGACAAGCACAGAACACTGGGGCTACCAGACCATGAGAAGGAGATGGAGAAGAGCCAGGGAGCAGGCCGAGTGAGAAACAATGGGAATGGGGCTGTGGAAGCCAGAGGAAGTAGTATTACTATTTCATGAAGAAGAAACAGGCCAATTATGTCAAAAGCTGCAGAGATGAGAAACAATGAGAAACTCCATTAAACCACATAGCACAGGGTCACCTTTGCTTGTGGAGTTTCAGTGGAAAGAGAAAAGTGGGTTGCAGTGGACTGAGAAGTGAATGGGGGGCAGAAGGAGAGACTGCAATCCTCTAACAGACACCTCTAGCAAGATGGGTGGCTGAGAAAGAAAAGGGAAGAAACTTCCAAAGTGTCCCCTCAGATAGCTTTAAATACATTCGTGTATTTTCTTACATTGGAAAGAAACCAGTCCTTGAGATCTGCTTCATCCAAGCAGAAAGCTCACCCAAGGGGCAGTTTGTCCCTACCCATAGGAAGATGGAATCCACAGTGTCCCCTTATTCTTATAGCCTTAAGAGGAAGATAAGTTTTGACCACTGTTTTCTAGAGAATACGGTCCTAAAAAACATTACTTTGTAATTTAACATTGGGCAAAATTTCCCAACACATTTTGACATGAAGAAAAGCATAGATTCTCAATCTGGGGCCCTTCGTGTTGTCATCTTTTCATTGCAGTTGCAAAATCTTGGCTTTGCCCCCCTGTTAGCGCTTGTTTTGCAATCTCCACATCTGTCCTTTCTCCTTTTTTCCCATGATCTTTACAATGAAACTGTTTATTTTTAGGCAACTGAATGCATTTTTTTAAGTTCATGCTGGAATGCCTTAACAATCTTTATCCAAA
>CAUYRH010032125.1:0-12101 GCA_963574655.1 Perodicticus potto | reverse complement strand
GCCGAGCCTATTTCTACTTTTTGGATAATATGAAGAGTACAGTTATGAACTCTTATACCTCTTTTTTGGGTGAACATACGGATTCATTTGTAAATGTTCAAATTTAGTAAACAGTGCCAAACAGCTTTCCAAAATTGTTTTACTAATTTACATTCCCCCCATCAGTGTTCAAGTGTTCCTAGTTCCTCTACGTTCTAGCCAACATTTGTGATTGTTAATCATTTAAATGTTAGCCACTGTGTTGAGTGAATAATGGTATGCCATTGTGGTTTTAATTTATGTCTGGGTTTTATTTAAAATTATGCATTTTCATAGTTACGAATGAGGCTAATATTTCCTCATAATTTTAATGAGCTTTAGGATAGTCTCTTTGGTGAAATACCTTTTTGTGTCTTTTGCAAATTTGAAAACGTCTATTTATTCTTAATAATTTGTAATAAATTTTTTATATATTTTAGATATGATTTCTTTGTTGGCTAAATATAATCCCACTATCTGTTCCCACTCTTACATTTTTATTTCTTTAATGATGGCTTTTGATAAACAAAAGTTTCTAATGTTAATGTAAATTTATTTCTTCATCTATTATTTTTTTATTTCTATTTGCTTAACCTAAGTTCTTAAATAACTTTTTCATGTTTATCTTAAAGCTTTTGGTTTCCCTGTTCACATGTAGGCCTATCCTCCATTTGTAATTGTTTTTAATCTCACTTTTATCTGTTAAAAAATAAGGTATAAGTTATTTGTAACAAAATATAGTAAATCTACACAAGGTGCCAAAAAAATGAACGCACATTTTATAAAAGGGAAAAACTATATTAAATTTGTAATACTCAAGTCATGTTTGACTTCTGCAATTATAAGAGGTGCTCAAAGGTGACTTGTAGTCATCTTTTGTTATCAGTCTATATTGAGTTTTACAATTTCAATATATAATTTCTTTCCTTTTTAAAATGTGTATGTATTTTGGGGGTACCCTTTGTATATATCTCAGTTAAATACCCAATTCTGTAAGTTCTGAGAAACAAATATAATTATGTAACACAATAATCAGGATATAGAACATTTCTATCATCCCAAACACCTTCATGCCGTGAGTCAACCATTTCCCCTATTCCTAGGCCCAAATAGGCTCTTGTCAACATTTGTGATCATCTCCTTGTCCAACATGTCATAGAAATGGAATCATACAGCTTGAAACTGCCTTTGTCATTTAACATAATCCAATTGAGATTCATCCATGTTGGGGGAACATCTTTTTTCTTGCTGGATAGCCTTCTACTGTGTGGACATATCATAGTTTGTTTATCCATTTAGCAGTTGAATTGCAGTTGAGTTGTTTTCAGTTTTAGATAATTATGAATAAAGGAACTAAAAACATTCAAGTATATGTATTGGTTTTTATGTGACCTTTACTTATCATTCAACTTGAATTACTGGGCGATATGATAAGCATATCTTTAATTTTGTAAGAAATTGTTTCCAATTGGTGGGATTACACCTATGGTGCATCTTAGAAGGGGACAGGTAAAACTTACTTAATGCAGACTATAAAGGTCTTAACACAATAACTAAGAAAATGCCATGAAGGCTATGTTAAACAGTTTGATGAAAACATTTCAGATTATATATGAAACCAGCACATTATACCCCATGATTTCACTAATGTACACAGCTATGACTTAATTAAAAAAATAATAAGTAAAAGAAATTGTTTCCTAATGTGGCTGGACCATTTTTCATTTCCATATTTTGCTCTTTGTCCCCAGTTTCTGGCACAGAGCTCCTAAGACCTTTATAAGTTCTAGAGTACTAGGAGTTTCTGACACAGAGCTCCTAAATTCCTTTGAATTTCCTGAGGGATAGGAACATCTTTTGTTCTAATAAGGTGACTCTAGGTTGGCCGTGGGTGTGGGGTCTGGTCACCAGAAGGATCATACCATGATTAGAAACTTGGAACTTTCAGCTCTGCCCCTCATCTTTTGGGAAAGAAAGAAGGCTAGAAATGTAGTTAGTAATTATCATACTTATGTGATGAGGCTTCCATAAAAGTCTGAATGAGTATTTGCACATGCTAAATGATACAGGGTCAGAGATGGGAGAACATGGGCCTTGCTACAAGATAAAGCTGGGTTTTAATCACAGCTTTGGCATGTATTAGATTTTAGAGAGGGTCTTAGCCTTTTTATGACTCAGTTTGCCCTTCTGCAAAATGGGGATGGTAATGCCTTCCTTGTATATACACAGTAGGTGCTCTATAAACAGCTCTACAGAGGGGGACATGGCGGTTGAGAGAAGACAGAATTTACACTCTCAAGGGCATTTACTGAAGAGTGCTCTGAGTTGGATGCTGAGGGAGGGATAGGATGCTTTCTCTTCGCTTTCCACTTGCTTTTTTGTGGCTGTGACAAAGTATGAGTCCCTCCCCTACTGCTTGCCTTTGCTGTTACCATGGTGATCTAGGTTCATTTTAGAAGAAGTCTGTGACAGGACAGATTGGTCTTTGCAATTTGTGAAATCTCACTCTAAAAATAGGGAGCAGGCAGTCCGGGTGGCAGTAACAACTTGGTGTTGGGGAGAGCTTCTGCCACCTTTCAGCCACACAGTAGCAGAGGTTCTGAAGCTCTGGGTTTATCAGGGGGACAGTCAACCTGCTGATAAGTTACAGAATTTGAAGATTCCTGATAGCTTTCCAGCTCTCTCTCTCTCTCTTTCTTGTCTCATTCTGTCACTCAGGCTGGAGTGCAGTGGCCTTATCATAGCTCATTGCAGCCTTGCACTCCTGGGCTCAAGTGTTCTTCCAGCCTCAGCCTCCAAGTAGCAAGGATATAGGTATGTGCCACCATGCCTGGCTAATTTTTAAATTTTTCATAGAGATGAGGTTTCACTATGTTGCCCAGGCTGGTCTCAACTCCTGGGCTCAAACAATCTCACCTTGGCCACCGAAAGAACTGAGATTACAGGTGTGAGCCACCAGGCCTGGCATTTCAGTTCACATGTCCTCAGGTTCTGCCCCTTTGTAGCATCCTTCTTTTCACCAAGCTGACCCAGAAGCAGTAATTGAAAGGGCATTAAACATAGAGATTCCTATAAATTGAGTTATGAGAGCTTTTTATTATAGACAATTGCAAACATGAAAACATAGGCTGTACTTCCCACGGAACTTCAATGATGAACTTCCAATTCATGGCCAAAGTATATCCCCATATAATTTTTAAACAAATCCTCAAAATTTTATCATAGTCTATAAGATTTCAATAGGACGTTAAAGGACAAGAATTGGTTTTGCCTGTGTGTATCTGTGTGCATGTGTTTTTAACATAACCATAATGCCATTTAAATTGGCCTTGAGGATATTCTTTCCTACTCTTAGAGAATTATGAAGAATAAAATCATGAACCTTTACTTCTTCCCATGAAAGTTTAACTGCTGCAAGAATTTCCCTATGAAATAAACAACTAGAAAATTGAGAAAAGTATATTGTATAACAACTGTTTTGCGATAGCAGACAACAGGAAACGTAGGACCGTGAAAACTGAGAGAAGGGAAACCAATAAGGTGAGCCCTTTAATTCTCCTATTTTACTGTCCACGGTTAATTCCAGGGCATGGGGCAGGAAGGAGAATCGAAGCAGAGCATGGGTTACTCACTGGGTTGAGGAGGCAGTGATCAGAGTTAGGGGAGACGGGCTTGCATTTTCAGTCCGGTGAGGAAGGGATTGCAGGGAGCAGCGGCGGGCATGGTAACATGCGGTGTTGCCATTTGGCGCCTTGCTCTTTTTCACATAACACTTCATCCGTTCATTCATCCATCATGTAAACATTACTTATAGAGGTCCTTCTATGTGCGAGGCCCTGTTCTAGATGTGCTGCGGATGCAGCCTCTCTAGTGATGCATTGGCCCATCACCTGCAGTAGTTTCAGGTTTCACACAGGCAATCCAACTAGCAAGACAGAACAGGACTGAGTCTAACACTGAGTTTACTCTCTAGACTAGTGTTTTTCAATTTTTTTTATCTCATGGCACACTTTAACTTCCACAGTACACTTAAATTATGTGGATCAAAAAAAAAAAAGAGTGCTTTGAACTTCTTTGGAAAATAATTTAATTAGTGATCCAAATATGTTCAAGGCACACATAAGATCCTCTGATGGAAAACCAGATGAAAATCATTGCTCTAAGGGTGGTGCCTGTGGCTCAGCGAGTAGGGTTCCGGCCCCATATACCGAGGGTGGCGGGTTCAAGCCCAGCCCTGGCCAAACTGCAAAAAACAAAAACAAAAAAGAAAATCACTGCTCTAGATAGAAACAGGTCAGGGAAAACAGCACACAAACATCTGTGGTCTCATCAGTGGTCCAGCAACTGGGAATGCAAACATAATTTCTGTGAACCAGGCCAATTACATATGACTCACCTCTAAACAGAAAATGCCCCACTCTAATTCCCCAGTTGTCTATTCAGACACATAGGCCCAAGGCATGAGTGCCAATTCATTTGCCTTACTGTTCTACTAAACAACAGAGATAACCAACTCATGGTATACAATATTTGATGTTTATGCAAGGAAATAATGCAGTGAACCCAAGGTCCTCTCCCCAAGCAATTTATCCTTTATTCATACACATACGTTTGGGGAGGGAGATAGATAAAGCAAGGATATTGTAAGATAGTTATTGACAAATGTTATGGTGACCAATAAAGTAGAAAGAGATAGTGGATGATGGAAGGTGTTACTTTATAACTTAATGAGGGGAGTCCTTGAAGATATCATTTGCACACAGCTAAGTATATCCACATACAATTGCTCAGCAGCAGATTTTCTGAGTCAAAGCCTATGTGCTTTCATAGTTTTGGTAAGTATTGCCAAATTTCCTGTTGTACAGTTGTTCCATTTCTCTTTTCCACCAGAAATGAACCTATTCCCCCAGACCTTCATCAGCATAGGAAACAATCTAAGTTTTGGATCTGAACCATTTCATATGTAAAGAATAGTCTCTCATCATTCTTTTGTACATTCCTTTTATTGTGAATTGGGTTACACATTTTTCATAAAGTTTAAGAATCATTTGAACTCACTCTGTAGTAACTGTCCGTTCATGTCCTTTACCCTTTACCTTTTCTATTGTCTTTATCTTATTTCTTTGTATGAACACTTAGTACATTAGAGAAATTAGCCTTTTGTCCATGATAGGTAATAATAATCTTTTCTTTGAATACCACATTTATCTTTTTGTTTTGTGTGTTTTTCTTATATACATTTTTTAACTTCTATGTAATTTAATTTCTTAACCTGTTACAGCATTCCCATTCTGAGATTATAAAAATAATTTTTTTCATATTTTATGATAGAAATTTTCTGATATCAACTTTAATACTTACATTTTTTAAGAGACAGGGTCTTGTTCTGTCACTGACTTGAGTGCAGTGATGTGATCATAGCTAATTGCAGCCTAGAACTCCTGGGTTCAAGTGATCTTCCTGCTTCAGCCTCATGAGTAGCCAGGACTACAGGCTCACACCACAATGCCTGCCTAATTTTTTATTTTTTGCAGATATAAAGTATTGCTACATTGCCCAAGCTGATCTCAAACTCCTGGCCTCAGGTGATCTTCATGCCTAGCCTTCAACAACTGTGATTACAGACATGAGCCACCATGCTCAGCCAACATGTACCCCCCTCCTTTTTTTTTTCAACAAACATGCCTATCAAAAATTTTCATTTTGATTCATTTGAAATTTATTTTGACATAAGGTATAAGAGATAGAATCTTTATTTATCTCTTTTTCTCACATGGCTTTCCATTACAAAACCACCATTTGTTGAATAATAGCTTGATTATATTTCAGAGCATGTATATCTGCTCTTAACTGGCCACTCTGAACACACACACTTTAGGCTTTTGCCAAGACTACAACCTCAAACTCATTAATGTTTGAGTTTGACTTAAGCATTGTGATAAAAAATGATTATGTGGAGGGTTTTTTAAAGCTGTTCATCTGAGATTACATGTTATGTGTGTGTTCTTTTTATTTTCCAAGTTTTATTCTTGGAAGACAGATGATTACAGACTTACATATGCCTTCTGTTGTCTGAATGCCCATCAGAAGGGCCTTTTTCAAGATGTGCATTTACTTCCTTACTTAGAATCTGTTGAGAGATTTTAAAAAATTGCTATATAAAAATCTAACGTTGCATTTATTGTAGAGATACTTTATCCAATGTCTTCTACATAAACAACCCAGAGATCACATTTTTTTCCCCTAAGAGAGAAGAGTCAAGGAAGCTTTGTTTATCCTCTGGATATCTGACTGTTTTGGGGGGTTGATGTGAATTTCATGATTGATTTCTTTTGGCTGCCAGGAAACAAAACCTAGGGGTGATGATATACCAGGTACTGCTTGGAGTTTGGAATGAGACAGATCTGGATCACACCCCTGCTGTTACCCTGATGAGCTGAGTTGCCTCAAGCAAGTTATTTAAGGTCTCTGTCCTACCTACCTAATCTGGAAGACAGGGATAATAATAATTATAGCTGCCTTATTGGGAGGATTAGGTGAGGTTGAAAAGAAGTGAAGGATTTAGCACAAAGCCAACACATAGTAAGCATTCAATAAATATTAGCTCTCATTATTATGAATTTATGGTTATTGAGGTGTTAAGAAGTACGTCATTTTTAAAAAAGTTGACAGGGGTGGAGGGAGACAAGATGGCTGACTGAAGCCAGCTTTCGGCAGAGGTACTCATCCAGAGTGGAAAATAATGGCCAGAAATAACCCAATAAAGCAGAAGATCGGGAGCTGAGCTGAGACAGAGGATCGATAGGTTCGCATCCCCCCTGCAATTTCAGGTACAAAACCCATCCCCAAAAGGATGGAAATCCTTCCTCAACCCCCCCAAAGCAGTTTGAGGTGAGTAGAGAACAGAGGATTTTTTTTTCACCAAAGGGGAGAGAACGACTGAGGGCTGGGACTCCCTCCACAGAGAGATACCCCTGCAAACCCAGGCAGTCTCTTGCCTGGGCCAAAAGTTGACCTAAGATTCTCCCTACCTTCTTGAACTCCCAATCCACCTATCCTCCCTCTCCTGGAGGTCTGGAAGACTACCCCCTGCAAAATCCAGAGTGTTTGGCAGATTTTCGTTAGGGTGGGGTACCTCATGAGCTGTGGGGCAGTTGCTCTGAAACCATAACTTTAATAGAGGTGAGGAGTCACAAGGGGAGAGAGACTTTTCCCGTGTTGGAAAGAGCATAGCTCAGGACCTGTGCTATTGACCACCAGGAACTGTGGCCCACCAGAACCCCTGCTTGGCTCCTTGCTGGGATCCTGTGACCTGTGGTCCATGGCCGGAGACTCCTGCCTGGCACCTGCGATCCTTGAGTCCCCCAAGGCTGGCAACTCTGCCCCTGGCTTCCTGTCCAGCTCCTGCGGCCCAAGTCCGGGGGTCAGTGGCTTTGCCCTCCAGCTCCCTGCTGCCTCCAGTGACCTGCACAAAGCAGTACCCCAGGCTGGCTGCACCACCCCCAAAAGTGGCAGTGCAGTCCCTGACACTGATGGCAGCTCCATGGTCCCTCCCACTAGGGTCAAATTGAGCTGCCAGTGGACCCCCGCTGCCTAGATGCTGAAGACCTTTTGGATTCTCCCACCTGATTGGTGTTTGTGTTGACCAGGACAATTGGTTTGGAACTCTTGACCTGGGCCAATCACCCAGGGACCCACCAAAGTTGTACCCTGGTTGTTGTTGTGAGAGTGTGGGATTCTCCCCTTCCAGTTGCTGCCTATGGGGAGGGGGGACGAGGTGTCTTAGTTGCTTATGTATCTCCATAGCTGAGATTTCAGCCCAAAGCTTCTGATTCACTAGGATTGGGGAGAGACTAGCTGAATACTAATCAGTGCCATCTAACCCCACCACACCAAGCAGATGCCCAGAGTTTCAGGCTATAGTTCTGAATGGAACCTTTGTAAAGCTGTAAGGGAAAATCTGCAATTACCAGTTCCAGTTCTTTGGTAAAGGGCTGGTTAATTACAACTCCAGGAGCCCTCAATTAAATTTCACCTTGCCAGCTTCTCTAGCCAAATGGAGAAAAATAATCATGGGGCAGAATCAGCAGAAAAACTCTGCAACATAAATAATCAGAGTAGATCAACTCCCCTAAGGAATGACAAAGGAGACACAACAGAAGATCCCGTTCATAAAAAAATGGCTGAGATATCAGAAATTGAATTCAGAATTTGGATTGCAAATAACTTTAACAGAATGGAGGTAAAGATGGAATTAGAAATTCAAGGAGCAATTCAAAAGTTGTCTCAAGAATTCAATGAGTTGGCTTGGTGTCAGCAGCTCAAGCAGCTAAGGTGCCAGCCACATACACTAGAGCTGGCAGGTTTGAATCCAGCCTGGGCCTGCCAAACAACAATGACAACTACAATCAAGAAATAGCTGGGCATTGTGGCAGACACCTGTAGTCCCAGCTACTTGGGAGGCTAAGGCAAGAGAATCGCTTAAGCCCAGGAGTTGGAGGTTGCTGTGAGCTGTGATGCCATGACACTTTACCTAGGATGACAGCTTGAGGCTCTGTCTCAAAAAAAAAAAATTTTTTTTCAATGAATTCAAAGACAAAAATCAAAAAGATTTTGACACATCAAGGCAAGAACTTGCAGCCCTCAAAGATCTGAGAAGTACAGTAGAATCCTTCAGTAACAGAATGGAACAGGCAGAAGAAAGGATCTCTGACATTGAAGGCAAAGCTCCAAATGCTCAAAGAGGAAGAGAAGCAGACAGAAAAAATGGATCATTACCTCAGAGAATTGTGGGACCACTCCAGAAGAGCAAATATTTGCCTCATAGGAATCCCTGAAGGAGAAAAGGATGGTCCGAAAGGCACAGATACTCTACTTCAAGAGATAATTGATGAGAGCTTCCCAAGCATGGCAAGATACTGAAATTCAGATAGCAGACAGTTTCAGAATCCCAGTACGACTCAACAGAAATAAAGCATCTTCTAGACACATTGTAATTAATGTCACCAAAGTCAATATGAAAGAGAAAATCCTGCAAGCGGCCAGACATAAAAAAATCATAAGCTACAAGGAGAAGAGTATTAGAACGATTACAGACCTCTCTAATGAAACTTTTCAAGCCAGAAGAGGATGGTCATTGACCTTCAATCTCCTAAAACAAAACAACTTTCAGCCCAGGATCCTGTATCCAGCTAAATTGAGCTTCATTTATGACAGAGAAGTTAAATACTTTAATGAAATACACACGTTGAAAAAATTTGCCATAACCAAACCAGCTGTTCAGGATATCATCAGACACATCCTCCATAACGACCAGCACAATGCTCTACCACCAAAGTAAACGCACTCTGAAATTCTTGACCAAAACCCAATTTCTCACAGTGGTGAAAAGATTCAAACCATTCATTGGACTTTCGAAAAACTTGACACCCAAAATACTACCAGGTTTATCAATACTCTCAATTAATGTGAACAGCTTAAACTGTCCTCTTAAGAGGCATGGGTTGGCTGACTGGGTACAAAAACTCAGGCCAGATATCTGCTGCATATAAGAATCTCATCTTACCTTAAAGGATAAGTATAGACTCAGGGTAAAGGAATGGGCATCTGTAATCCAGGCAAATGGAAATTAGAAAAAAGCAGTGTTAGCTATTTTATTTGCAGATACACTAGGCTTTAAACCTACAAAAGTAGGAAAGACAAGAATGGTCATTTCATATTTGTTAAGGGTAACACTCAACATGATGAGATATCAATTATTAACATTTATGCACCCAACCAGAATGCTCCTCCATTTATAAGGGAGACCCTAACAGACATGAGCAATTTAATATCTTCCAGCACCTTAATAGTTGGAGATTTTAACATCCCTTTGGGAATGTTGGATACATCCTTCAATAAGAAACTAAGCAAAGAAATTTTGGACTTAAACTTCACCATACAACAATTGAATTTAACAGACATCTACAGAACATTTCATCCTAACAAAACTGAATACACATTCTTCTCATCAGCCCATGGAATATCCTCTAAAATTGATCACATCTCAGGTCACACATCTAACCTCAGAAAATTTAAAAGTATAGAAATTATTCCTTGTATTTTCTTGGATCATCATGCAATAAAAGTTGAACTCACCAATAACAGGTATCTGCATACTCATACAAAGACAGGGAAACTAAATAACCTTATGCTGAATGATAGCTGGGTCATACATGAGATTCAGAAGGAAACTGCCAAATTTTTGGAACAAAACAATAATGAAGACATGATTTATCAGAACCTGTGTGATATTGCAAAGGCAGTCCTAAGAGGGAAATTTGTAGCATTGCACGCCTTCCTCAAGAGAACGGAAAGAGAGGAAGTCAATAACTTAATGGGACATATCAAGAAACTGGAAAAGGAAGAACATTCAAACCTCAAACCCAGCAGAAGAAAAGAAATAACTAAAATTAGAGCAGAATAAAATGAAATCGAAAACAAAAGAATTATTCAAAAGATTAATGAATCAAAAAGTTGGTTTTTTGAAAAATTCAACAAAATTGATAAACCTTTGGCCAACCTAACCAAAAATAGAAAATTAAAGTCCATAGTATCACCAATCAGAAATGACAAAGGCGAAATAACAACAGACACCTCAGAAATTCAAAAAATCCTTAATGAATACTACAAAAATATTTATTCGCAGAAATATGAAACTCTGAAAGAAATTGACCAAAACTTGGAAATACCTCAACTTCCTAGACTTAATCAGAAAGAATTGGAAATGCTGAACAGACCTATATCAAGTACTGAAATAGAATCAACTATATGAAATCTCCCAAAAAAGAAGAGTCTGGGACCAGATGGCTTCACATCAGAATTCTACCAAACCTTTAAAGAGGAACTAGTACCTATATTACTTAACCTTTTCCAAAACATCAAAAAAGAAGGAATACTTCCCAAGACATTCTCTGAAGCAAATATCACCTCGATCCCCAAACCAGGAAAAGACCCGACAAGATAAGGAAACTATAGGCCAATATCTTTAATGAATATAGATGCAAATATATTCAATAAGATCCTAGCAAACAGAATCCAGCAACACATCAAATGAATTATACACCATGACCAAGTGGGTTTTATCCCAGGGTCTCAAGGTTGGTTATACGTAAATGTATAAATATAATACATCGCATAAACAAACTAAAAATCAAAGACCATATGATTCTCTCAATAGATGCAGAAAAAGCTTTTGACAATATCCAGCATCCTTTCATCTACAGAACATTTAAGAAAATAGGGACATTTCTTAAACTGATAGAGGCCATCTATAGCAAATCCTCAGCCAATATTGTATTGAATGGAGTAAAATTGAAAACATTTCCACTCAGATCAGGAAGCCAGCAAGGTTGCCCATTGTCTCCACTGCTTTTTAACATTGTAAAGGAAGTCTTAGCCATCTCAAGGAGGCAAGAGAAGACGATCAAGAGTATACAATTAGGGTCAGAGGAGATCAAACTTTCAGCCTTTGCAGATGATATGATTTTATAACTGGAAAACCCCAGGGACTCAGCCACAAAACTCTTAGAAGTGATCAAGGAATACAGTAGCATCTCAGGATACAAAATCAATACTCACAAATCAGTAGTTTTTTTATATACCAATAATAGTCAAGCAAAAAAAAAAAAAAAAGTCAAGGATTCTATTTCCTTTACAGTTGTGCCAAAGAAGATGAAATACTTGGTAGTTTACCCAACAAAGGATGTGAAAGATCTCTATAAAGAGAACTATGAAACTCTAAGAAAAGAAAAAGCTGAAGATGTTAACAAATGGAAAAACATACCATGCTCATGGCTGGGAAGAATGAACATTGTTAAAATGTTCATATTACCCAAAGCAATTTACAAATTTAATGCAATCCCTATTAAAGCACCACCATTATACTTTAAAGATCTGAAAAAAATAATATTTCATTTTATATGGAACCAGAAAAAACCTCAAATAGACAAGACATTACTCAAAAATAAAAACAAATCAGGAGGAATCACACTACCAGACGTCAAACTATACTATAAATCTATAGTGATCAAAACAGCATGGTA
>CAUYRH010032120.1:0-29401 GCA_963574655.1 Perodicticus potto | reverse complement strand
AAAATTGCTGAGAAAGTGGAAAACAATCAAAAAGCAATGAAAGAAATTGTTGAGAAAGTGGATAATAACCAAAAGGAAATTCAAAAACAGAATCAAATAAGAGATGAACAATATGAAGAATATAAAAAGGATATAGCAGAGCTGAAGGAACTGAAGCAGTCAATTAGGGAACTTAAGGATGCAATAGAAAGTATCAACAACAGATTACATCATGCAGAAGACAGAATCTCAGAGGTAGAAGATAAAGCTTTTGCGATAACTCAGATAGTTAAAGAGGCCGAAAAGAAGAAAGAGAAAGCAGAATTCACTGACAGAATTATGGGACTTCATGAAACGTTCAAACATACGAGTTATAGGTGTCCCTGAAGGGGAAGAAGAATGCTCCAGAGGAATGGAAAACATTCTAGAGAATATAATAAATGAAAATTTCCCAAATATCACCAAAGATTTTGACATACTCCTTTCAAAGGGATATTAGTCCCCTGGTCGCCTCTACTCAAATATAACTTCTCCAAGGCACATTGTGATGAATTTATCTATAAATTCTTTATAAACTCAAATGCACAAACACTCATATTCTGATGCTGTAAATAACTGAATATTTACTCATGACTCCATCACTCTAAATTGGAATCCTCAATAGCATGCCTTGAGGATTGCCAACAAAGGTGCACGTTTTGCACATCATTTCTTTGTACACTGAATGGCAGTGAACCTGTATGACTCAGTGAAACCTGGCAGTTTGTTCCCACGGACAGCCAGTGCTGCATTAAATTGGACTCCACTGTTGGCAGCAGAGAAAGATAAGATGCAGCAGATTCCCATTTACCAGCATCCTGCCACATGATAGAGCAAAAAATCCCACCCTCTAAACTCATGAATTTGAAACTCCGAATCATTTTTTTTTTCATAAAAGTACTTTCACACATTGTAGTTTTAGAATCATTTATTTTAAGAAAACTTAACATTTTTTCCTTTCATGAATATTTCATTATGCATCACTATATTTTCTCTTCTGTAGCTAAGTGGAATGATGCTAAGAACAATTCAAAAGTACTGTAGAAGACCCAAATCTAAAATGCCAGCTTAAAATCTACAGAATTTCCCTTTTTATTTAAAGTAAAGGTAAATGCTGACTGCATTCTTTGGAGCCATGTTCAAGTTATTGTTGCTAAGGGTGAAAATACAAATCACAGACATCCATCTGCTCAGAAGTTAAATAAAGCCTGCAAAATAGATTTCACTATGTAATATTAATGCTATAGAAGGAGATTCTGTGGCATTTTAGATGGTTTATTAACAAAAAGGAAAAAAAAGAATGGAAAAGCAAAGAAAATAAGAGAAAAGAGAAAAAAGGAAAGAAAGAAAAAAATTTAAAAAGGAAAGAAAAGAAAAAAAGAAAAGTTGATCCCTACCAGTGTTAATCTCAGGCAATGAACTGCTGCTATTTTATATACGTTTATTTCATCACAGCATAACCATACTTCCTTGAAGTAGTTTAAAAATCGAAACCAAAGATCTGTTAAAGGTAAGTTTCAATGATTAACATCAATGTTTCTAAAAAAAATCTCTCTAGCCGGGCATGCTGGCTGTGCTGTTGGTAGTCCTAGCTACTCAGGAGGCTGAGGTAAGAGGCATTCAAGGCCAGTGTACATAGTAAGGCCTTCATCTGTTTTTAAAATAATTTTTTTTATATAAGGAACAAAGCTAATAGCAGCTTTTCTGTGTTTGTAGTGAAAACTGGGAAGGAAACATTCATATGTCATGTAGCATGGGGTCAGAGCCTGCCTAGGAACAAGGCCAGGGAGGTAAGCTTCTGTTAGCTGGTTGTCTCACTTCTCCTGGTGTATAACAGACTGGCTGTAGGTGCCAGGAGCTAGCCTTCCAGACAGTGCCTGGATCATTACAGACCACTGAGCAGCTTGCTTTGGCTATTGGAACTCTGTGTTTCCTTAAGATTTGATCTCGGCTGCACGTTTCCATGATGAACAGTAGAGGGCACAGTTCCATGAGCTAGGGATCTCCTCAGGAGCTAGTCGCTTACATAAGTAACTTAGATCCTTGCTAGATGCAGACCAGAGGGTTGGAGGTCCATGGTAACAGCATAGGTACATAGGCTCAATTCAGATTTAAACGCCACGAACACAGTAAAAAAAAAAACCAAAAAAACAGTTGATAAAGTAGATGAATTCTCATTCCCAAAGGCTGAGTCACTGCATACAATTAAAATCTGTGTAAAATCTTCAAAATGTATTTCTTTACACAGTCTGTCTTTATACCTATGCCCACCTTGAAGCAGGACTCCACACTCTGATAAGTGCCAAAAATAGATCTCAATCCACAATGTTACTATACTAAGTTTTATATACCTATAGATATACACAACATATATAAAACCATAATGTATATATAAAAAATATAAAGACTGATGGAGACGTAGGAAAAGGATGCATATTGCTCATCATACTGCAGAAATTGACTCAAGTGGGTATGTTTATTTCTTCTTCTCAAAGTCCTCTCTCCTCCTATCTCTTTAGTCAATCCACTTTCCTGTTCCTCTGCACAACCTAAAAAAGAAGAAAAAATGCCACCCAAAACCATTCAGCTCTCACTCTTATATTTTAAATTCTATTTTCTCCTCAGCAAAACCAAAGCTTGGGAGTTTCCTTTACAGTAACCTGAGCTCATCCTACCATATACACGCAGGCATCTCATCAGAGCCAGAAAGCGTCTGGCATGAGCCTGCCTGACACTTGCTTAGCATCACACGGAGACTAACAATCCATTTACTGGACATTTACCATGTGCCAGGTGTTTCCATTAGTGTCTTGTGTGTGTTATTGTATTACACACAATCTTTAAGGTAGACGTCATTCTGCTCAGTTACGACTAAGGAAGCCAGATTCTAAGAGTCATACAAATAGCACAACCTCAGTGCTGAGTAGAAAAAGCCTGTATGTGGCTCCAAAGCTTGGCCTTTAAAAACTCTATTGCTTCTAACAGCAGTTGACCGGATGGCTAACCAAGGAGATGCTGCGGTTCAGCCAGGAGGGACATTTGCCTACCTGTAAAGGGGAAATCCCATCCATGACTGCATTTATAGAAGAATTAGGTACCAGGGAGGACTCTCAAATACGTGACAGACTCATGGAATTGACAAGGAATGTAGAGATTCCTCATCAGGTCCAGGGAGGTACTTCCCAGAGATCGCACCACAAATTAGTGACAGAACCAAGATATGAACCCAGCCTTCTGAGCCCTTTTTCAGAGACCCTTCTATTAAATCAGCAGTGGGATAGTAGCAGAGATTTTGCTGTAATTGTTTTTCAAAATCAAAGTCAACTGAACCCGCTTGTATCTTTCAAGGGCAGGAAAGGATCATGTTGCTCATCTAAGTCTTATATCTTCCAAGTGTTGCCTTTGGGAAAGCAAAAGGCAACACTCCATCTTTCTCTCCTATTCCTACGGAAAGTAACAAGGGCAGGGTAGAGAGGAAAGGGTGACACTGGGAATGGATGGAGCTGTTTTTAGCAGAGCACATTAATAAATGTTGAGCTATGCAAAGTGTGAATGAGGAAGGAGGTGGTAAGTGCTAAAGCTGAAATGCTCTTTGTAATAATAAAATAGAAGGATATTTTGTCACAGCTAGGAGACAGAGAACAGCAGGAGAGAGAGCTGAACTGTGTGGTAAGACACTGAAATCTAATTAGTGGAAATGGACAAGGGACTGTCGGAGGACCAGAAAATCTAGATTCAATGTTAGAATATTTTCTAAATGGTGCTGCAACGCATGGTCCTACATAATTATTTCAACCTCCAGTAAAATCTATGACACGTGGTTGTAGATAAATTTGACTGTACATGCCATCTCTTGTTGCCTCTTTATTACAGTCTGAATGTATGTAGCCCTCCAACACTTAAGTTGAAAACTAATCACCAACATGATATTAGAAGGCAGGGCCTTGGGAAGGTGATACTGTGCTTATAACAGGGGCTTTAGAGAGCCCTTTTGCCCTTCCATTCTTTTACCAAGTGCGGACACAGTAACAGAATTCCATCTTGGAAGCAGAGAGCACTTTTCACCGGATGACAAATCTGTCAGCACCACGAGCTTGGACTTCCCCATCTCCAGAACTATGAAAACTAAATCTCCCTTGTGTATAAAATATTTTGTAATAGTGGGAAGCATGAGCTATAAACACTCTTACAACTGAATTTTGGGAAAAAAGAAAAGTTTAGGTCAACGCTGGATCAGAAATAATAAAGCAACCATAAATTATAGAATGGCGAAGGAGGAGAAAATAATTGCAGAAATTCTCTGGAAAGGAACAAACAGTACATGGAATGGGACAGAGAATAGGAAAGGCAATCTTAGCTAATATCAAAAGTACAGTGACTTCTGCTGACATTCAGGTTATAGGAGACTCTTTACCTCATTCTTTTAAAAGAATCAGAAAAAGTGCCCTCTCACTTTCCCACCACACAGGAGGCGAACCATGTGGGACGTTATAGAAAAAATCACTAGATTTTAATTATGAGGTTACAGGGTAGGGTAGTGTTAATTTTTCTTCTAAAATTAAAATGACTTTCCCTGGGTTTTATTATTGGATTCCATGCTCTGTTGTAAAAATATTTTCATGCAAATGAACCAAGACTGTATAATTCTTTGCTGTCATCTTTCATGAAAAGCACATGAGATTCCTAAGTTTCTATCAGAATTCTAGCAATACACTGTATATCTTCAAAAGCCCTGTGGATAAACTGCAGACAATGTACTCCACTAAGCTAAAAAAATATTTTTTTAAAACTTGAAGTTTCCTTTTCATTCTATTTTTAGAAAATAATCAGGTAAGTTGATTTTTTCGCCTCTGAGGACATTTCATAGAACCGTGAAAACAAATTCAAGAGTGAATGGTGACCCAAATTTCCTTGAGTCCCTTTAAGTCATAATCTGAATTCTTTTAGATGTGAGTAGACTGAGGTTTTGCATTGTTCATTCTTATCTGTTAACTGAAACATGACTCTCTACCCAGCTACCCCATTATCTTCTTTAAAATCAAATTATGTTCTTGAAATTGTATGTATGTATGTATGTATGTATGTATGTATGTATTTGAGACAGAGTTTCATTCAGTTGCCCTAGGGTTGAGTGCTGTGGTGTCATAGGTCACAGCAACCTCGAACTCTTGCGCTCAAGAGATCCTCATGCCTAAACCTCCCAAGCAAATGGGACTACAGGTGCCTGTCACAACGCCTGGATAGTTTCTTTTCTTTTCTTTTTTTCTTGCCTACTAAGAAGAGAATCTCACTCTTGCTCATACTGGTCTTGAACTCCTAAGCTCAAGCAATCTGCCATCTCAGCTTAGCAGAGTACTAGGATTACAGACATGAGCCACTGCATCTGGCCACGATTGTATTTATTTTTAAAATATTCTGAAACTCACTGATTCTTATTTGCATTCCCAAAATCAATCTAAATATTACTATATTCTCTGTAGAGTTAATGTGTTGGATGGAGCCTTTTCTTCTCAAGAAATCAATTGTCCAATAAAGAAAGTAATGTATTATTATTATCCTTCAGTAGATAAAACAACCAAGACAGTCCCAGAGAAGTGACTTACCTCAGATTATATAAATAACCAGTACTAAAAGGCAGAACACACAGAATCATAGAAATACAGGTTTATATTTCAGATTTTGAAAGGCAATTAATTCAACCTCTCAAATCTCTTTAAAGAAAACTTTGCAGAAAGTGGACATTTAAGAAATGGAAATTAAGTGCATGTAGAAATGTACATACTGCCCAACCTAGTAATTATAGCATCTCTATTAAAAACCATCAGGAAACTTCCCATTAAGAGCATTTTTTCTAATATATATGAAATACAATTGAATAAAAATCTTTCTGAAGAAGATAAAAAAGGTCCAGTGTGTGTCAGTGGGAGTCATGTGTGTGTTTTTAAATAAAACATTTTTTATTGTGGTAAAAATATAACATAACATTTATAATCTTAACCATTCTTTTTTTCTTTTCTTTTTTTTTATTGTTGGGGATTCATTGAGGGTACAAGAAACCAGGTTACACTCATCTTAACCATTCTTAAGTGTGCTGCTTAGTGGCATCAAACACATTCACATTGTCGTGTAAACATCACCATCATCCATCTCAAAAACTCTTTTCATCTTTCACAACTGAAACTCTTTACCCATTAAACACTAGCTCCCCATTATTCCTATTTCCCATCCTCTCAGCCCCTGGCTAACACTATTCTACTTTCTGTCCCTTTTTAAATTTAACTACTATAATTACTTCCTATAAGTGGGATTACATAGTATTTGTCTTTTTTGTGACTGGCTTATTTAACAATGTTTTCAAGGTGCATTTGTATTGTAGCATGTAACAAAATTTCCCTCCTTTTTAAGACTGAATAATACTCCATTTTATGGACATACCACATTTGTTTATCCATTTATGTCAATGTACACTAATATTGCTTCCACTTTAGCTATTTTGAATATTGCTGCTATGGACGTGGTTGTACAAATACATTTTTAAAACCTTGCTCTCGGGCAGGGCCTGTGGCTCAAAGGAGTAGGGCACCAGCCCCATATGCCAGAGGTGGCAGGTTCAAACCCAGCCCTGGCCAAAAACCACAAAAAATAAAATAAAATAAATAAATAAATAAAATAAAATAGAATAAAACCTTGCTCTCAACTTGGGGGTTATATATTCAAAACTAAAATTGCTGGATCATATAATTTTATTTTGAATTTTTGAGGGACCACCATACTGATTTCCATAGCAGTTGCACCACTTTACATTCCAACCAACATTGCACAGAGTTCTAAATTCTCCACATACTTGTTAGCATATATTTTGAGAGGTTTTTTGATAGTAGCCATCCTGATGTATGTAAAGTGATACCTTGTGGGTTTTATTTGTATTTTACTACCAATGATGTTGAGCATCCTTTTATATGCTTCCTGACCATTTGTACATCTATATCTTCTTTGGAGAAAAGTCTATTCAAGTCATTTGCTCACTTATTAATCAGGTAGTTTTTGTTGTTGAGTCTTAGTTCTCTGTATGTTCTGAATATTAATTCCTTATCAGATGTATAATTTGAAAATATTTTCTCTCATTCTATGGGTTACATTTTTACTACATTACTTATGTCATTTGAGGCACAAAAAATTTTAATTTTTATGAAGTCCAATTTGTTTATTTTTTCATTTATTACCTATGTTTTTAGCATCATATCAAAGAAATTATTGCCAAATTCAATGTTGCAAAGTTTTTGTTTTGTGTTCTCTTCTTAAACTTTTTAAATTTTATGTCTTTGATCCACTTTGAGTTTAATTTTGTATGTGCTGTTAGATAATGGTCCAACTTCATTCTTCTGGATGTAAATTACACAGTTTTCCCAGCACCAGACATTAAAAAGACTGAACTTTCTCTACTGAATGGTCTTAACAGTCTTGTCAAAAATCATTTGACTATGCATGTGAGAATTTATTTCTGGGTTCTCTCACTTTTGTTCCATTGTCCTATATGTCAGTCTTCATGCCAATACCACACTGTTTTGATTACTGTAGCTTTGTAGTATGTTTTGAAATCAGGAAGTGTGAGTTCTCCATCCCCTTTTTCAAAATAAGTTTGACTATTTGGCATCCTTTATGATTCCATATAAATTTTGAGCTAAATTTTTCTACTTCTGCAAAAACAATGGCATTGTGTTTTTTTGTTTTTTTGGTTTTTTTTGGCATTGTGTTTTTGATAAGGATTGCATTGATTTTTATAATTTGAGCCTTCTCTCTTTTTCCTAGTCCATTTAGCTAAATGTTTGTCAATTTTGTTGATTTTTTGAGAAACCAACTTTGTGCTTTATTGATTTTCTCTGTTTTTTATTATCTGTTTCATTCATCTCTTCTCTAACATTTATTATTTCTCTCTTGCTAGCTTAAAGTTTAGGTTCTTCTTCTTTTAGTTCCATGGGTTATAAAAGTAGGTTGTTGATTTGATATTTTTCTTCTTATCAAATGTGTCTGTAACTACAAATTTCCCCCTCAGCCCTGTTTTACTTCATCCAATAAGTGATATGCTTTCACTTTCATTTGTCTCAAGATATTTTTCAGTTTCCTTCTAATATCTTCTTTGATTCATTGGTTGTTTAAGAATGTGTTTAATTTCTACAAAGTCATGGATTTTCTAATTTTCTTTGTTATTGATTTCTGCTTTCATCCCATTGTGGATGCCCAAATAGTATCTTATTTCATTTGTGCTGCCATAACAGAATGCCACAGACTGAATAATTTATAAAGAACAGAAATTAATTTTTCACAATTCTAAAGGACGAGAAGTCCAAAATCAAGGTACCAGCATCTTGTGAGCATCTTGTGCTACATCCTCACATGATAAAAGATGGAAAGGCTAAAGAGAGATGAACACTGTTTCCTTACATGGCAGAAGAGGAGGCAAGAAAGAACCAAAGTTTATTTACAACAGCATTAATCTTATGTAAGCACCTCCCAAAAGGCTCCTCCTCTCACCACTGTCCCAATATAAATTTTGGGAACACATTTGGCCCATAGAAGATATTTTGGATTATATTTATCTTTTTAAATGTATTGAGACTTAATTTGTGGCCTATGATAGGTCTATCTTGAAGAATATTCCATACGCACTTGAGAAGAATGTTAATTCTGTTGTTGTTGGTAAAGTGTTCTCTGTGTGTGTGTGTGTGTGTGTGCACGCACGCGCGCACACACACACACACACACACACACACGCGTTAGATCTAATCAATATGTCGTATTGTTCAAGTTCTCCATTTTCTTACTTTCTTCTGTCTGGTTGTTCTATCCATTGTTGAGATGGGTATTAAAGTTTTCAACTATTATTCTAAAACTGTTTTTCCTTCCAAAACTCCTTTCATTTCAGATAATTTGGTTGTCTCTTAGTAGGTACATAAGTGTTTATAAATGTTAAATCTTCTTGCTGTATTGAAACTTTTATTAAGATAAATCTTTCTTCATCCCTTGTAATCTTTTTTACCTAAAATATATTTTATCTGATATTAGGATAGCCACTACTACTCTTTCTTGGTTATTATTTGAATGCAGTATCTTTTTTCCATCATTTCACTTTCAAACCGTTTGTATCTCTACATCTAAAGTGAGTATCTGGCCAGACGGATACTACTTTAGTGGTTCATGCCTGTAATCCTAGTAGTCTGGGAGACCAAGGCAGGTGGATTTCTTGAGCTCAGGAATTCAAGACCAGCCTGAACATGAGAGACACCCCATCTCTACTAAAAAGAAAAAAACTAGCCAGGTGTTGTGGTGGGCTCTGGTAGTCCCAGCTACTCTGGAGACTGAGGTAAGGGGGACTCTTGAGCCCAAGAGTTTGAGGTTGCTGTGAGCTATGATGACACCATTCTACCCAGAATGATTAAGTGAGACTCTGTCATTAATAAATAGTCTCTTAACCCATTCTGCCAATCTCTGTCTTTTGATAGTTCTATCAATTTGCATGTAAAGTATTTACTGATAAAAAGGGACTGACTTGTGTCATTTTGCTATTTGTTTTCTACATGCCTTATAACATTTCGCCCCTCAAGTCCTACATCACTATCTTCTTCTGTGTTTAGATGATGTTTTACAGTGAAACATTTTTCATTTCCTTCTCATTTCCTTTGGTGTATATTCTATACCTGTTTTTTGTGGTTACCATGGGGATTACATTTAACATCCTATAGTTACACCACTCCAGTTTGAATTTCTATCATCTTAAGTTCAGTAACATATAAAAACTCTGCTCTTCTACAGGTCCCTCTTCACCTGTTTTTAGTAAGTGGTGTTAGAAAAACACACCTTTGTACACTGTGTCCAAAAAAATAACCCAGTCATTATTATTGTTTTTTATGCATTAATCTCATAAATGATTTGCAAAAAATATGGAGTCACAAACCAAAGTTCAATAATGCTACTTTTTAGAATAGTATTTTTTTTTTTTTTTTTTTTTTGGGCTGGGGACCAGTTTGAACTCACCACCTCCAGTATATGGGGCTGGTGCCTTACTCCTTTGAGCCACAGGCGCCTCCCTAAAATAGTCATTTTTTAATGTTAGTCTCTTAAATCATGTAAGAAAAAAAAGTAGAATATCAAAGTTAAAATAATACTAGCTTTTTAATAACTGTCTTCATATTTATCTTTACTGAGTCTGTTGTTGTTTCTTCACCCAGCTTTATGTTATTGTCTAGTGTCCTTTCATTTCAATCTCCCAACCTCCTTTCAGTGTTTCTGATAGGGCATATCTAGTGATAATGAACTCTCAGGTTTTGTTCATCTGGAAATATCTTAATTTCTCCCTCACTTTTGAAGATCAGTTTTAGATGTTTTGAGGGAACTTTGGCTTTAGATATTTTGCTTATGATTCAGTATGGGTCTCTTTGAGTTCATCATACTGGGAATTCCTTGTGCTTCTTGGATATTTATATTTATGTCTTTCATCAAATTTGGTAAGTTTTCAGCCATTATTTCTCTGAATAATTTTCACCTTTCCTTCCCTCCCCCCCTCTTCTTTCTCTTCCTGGGACATCTACATTGTGTATGTTGGTCTGCTCCATGGTGTTCCACAGGTTCCTTAACTTCTGTTCACTTCAATCTTTTTTCTATTTCTCAGATTTAATAATTTAAATTGTCCTATCTTCAAATTCCATGATTGCTTCTTCTGCTTCCTCATATCTACCTTTGAATCTCTCCAGTGAATTTTTCATTTCATTTATTGTACTTTTCAGCTCCAGAATTTCTTTTTGGGTTTTTTTTTTTTTTTTTTTGTCTTTAAGTTTTCTACCTCTTTACTAATATTTCCATTATGTTTATACACTAGTGTGTTGATTTTCTCTATGTCTCTTTTTAGTTCTTTGTGCATTTTTATGATAATTGTTTTAAATATTTGTCTAGCAAATTCACCATCTGGACTTTCTCAGGAGTGGTTTCTGTTGTTGTTTTTGTTGTTTTCCATTCAAATGTGCCAAGCTTTTTCATTTTTTTATTTGCCTTGTGATTTTTTTTTTTTGATGTTGAAAATGGTATTATAATGTAGTAATTCTGGAAATGAAATACTTCCCCTTTCCTGGGGCTTGTTAATTTTTGTTTTTGTTTTGATTTTTTTATTCTTCTAGATCTGTCTCTGTGCTAGGGATGATCCTGTGGTGTTAAGCTCTTTTCAGGTCTTTTGAACCTGCACCTTTTCCTGGGAACACACATCAAATTTATAAATTGCCCTGTACATGGTATAAGCAGTTGCTTTTGAATGTCTTTGACTTTAAAAGTCTGGATCCCCAAATCAAAATAAGATTAAAATGAAAGGATAGAGGATGAGGAACAGAATATAAACAGGCTACTGGCCCTTTAAATCTCCTGGAAGTTGATTCAACTTCAGAGGAGGTACTTGCAATAATGTGGGAGGGGTGCAATGATGGCTGCACCTCCAAGATTAGAAATAGCAATCATTGATTAAAACATAAATTCTTGATTTTTGAGACACACCTATATGTGCCTGCACCTCCAAGATCAGAAATAGCAATCATTGATTAGAGCATAATTTCTTTATTTTTGAGGCACAAGATCCCTATAGCTTATCTGACTCCCACAAGGGACATGAGCATGCTGCCTGCCCTGGAGCTAGGAATGGGAGGTGGGTAGCTGCTACCCTGCTAAGAGCTAAAGGCGACTGAAATTACCCACCATTTACCATCTAAACCTTCCCCCTGGAAACTATAAGCCTCCAAGTAGCTCCAGAGGTCTAAAAGTTCACACCAGATAGATTTGGCCAGTGCAATTTTTGTCTGGGTAGGAAGATAGATTATTGGCACTTCCTCTTCTACCATCCCAGAACCCTCAACATGATCTAGTTTTGTGGATTTGGAAAACCAAACATAACTCAAGAGCAGGATTTAGGACTTCCTTGTCCCCCATTCAGTCTTCCTCTGGAGAACATAGAGTCCACTGGCCATGTCCCTGTGGCCTAGCTAGAAGGTGGGAGAAGTAAGGCCAGGAAAAGCCCATCTACAATGAGAGTAGTGATCCCAGAGACAAGATTTCAAGAGGCTCCCAGGCCTCCACTTGCAGGATTACTACTTAAAACCATAAAAAGAGCAGTGTAAGATCCAGCTAAGACAGTCAGCTGCTCAAGGAACAGAAGCATAACAAGATTTTCCAGTGGCCAATAGGAAACAAGGCTTAAATGTTTGCCAGAGCTGGAGTCCTAGTGTTCCTATAGCTTTTCACATGGTTTCCCCATCTCAAATAGGGATGGAAGGAGACAATTAAGAGGGGCTGATGCCAAAAGGTTTATAAATATGGGATTTGGGAATCATTGTAATTAATAATACTTTTAATTCAACTTCTCATTCCAGGTGCTTGATAATCTTTCAAATCCTAAATCTGCACTTACTATATCAGTGGGCCCACCCAGCTGCTTGTCATACTTAAGTTCTATAAATGACCACCTACAGGCGAGAGTTCCACAACATGTTCCTAAATCTCTGTCCAGCCTGTCATCAACCCATATTCTACCACAAGAAGCTTTTCAATCTAAAATCCCAGATATATTAATGCATACAGCTGTAGGAGCCAGACCAGTTCTGGGAAGGAGAGAAGGGAATGTGTGAAGGCAGTTGTGAGTAGTGGGTGGTGAAGACTGTTCTATACATTTTCCTATCACTTTAGTAGCTCATCAAAGAGAGCAAATGTTAGCACGTCTTGATTTATTTTTGACTCTCCCAAATTTCTACAATTACAGCTTCCTGTTCTAAGTCCTGGTAAAACCTTTTCTCTTTGGAGTTAGGGAACTATAAAAAGAAAAGAATAATACTGAAAGAGTAGTCTGTTAGGTGTCAAATAGTGCTACAATAAATTCAGGGGTGTCCAACTTTTTTGGTTTTCAAACATACATTGGAAGAAGAGTTGTCTTAGGCCAGCATTAAAAAAACAAACACTAAGGAAAGCTGATGAGCCATAAAAAGGTCTATGAATAATTTTTACGACATCCAACACCACAGAATGGGCCTCGAATAATCTGTAAGCAGACCATGGGCCACAGGTTGGACACCCCTGTAAGCAACAGATCTGCCTACCTCTATACTAGCCAATTTGGAAATGAGGGGGAAAATGCCGCAAAAGACAAGACGCAGAGAGACTCATGTCTAGGGAGTTTGACAATAGCTACAACAGGAAAGGCTGCAATGGAGGTAAAAATATTTCTCCTATCTTGCCAGCCATTCCCTCTTTATGCTTTGACTGAAAGCCACAGTCAATACAGCTTCTCTACCCTGTTCTCTTCTTTCCTTTTCATTCTTTCTCCAAAAAAGCTGGGGGTTGGGGGAGAATCTCCCCTTTCCACTCTGCAGATGAATTGTGTGCTTTGATAATTTTTTTCTTTCTTTCTTTTTTTTTGCATCTTGCAACTAAATTTTATTTCTCTCCCTTTCCTCTGATTCAGTTTGCATCCCTTGGGCAATAAAGATCAGGAATTTGTCTCAGTAACAGGCCCTGGCATTTCTCACAGAGTGAGATCAGCAACTTCTACTTGAGGGCCCAGTGGCTGGTTTTAAACAATCCCTCCAATTCGTGCTCTTAACAGAAAGGTGCTTCGTGAATTTCCTGTCACCTTCTTGGAACTCTGTCAGTTGTTTTGTAGAGGACTCCAATCCTTGGGAGCCCAGAAGTATGTGATACTTCTGAAAAATTATTTTTATTTAAAAATTTGTTATTAATAAAGTATTTTTATTATTATTATTTTTGGGGACCCACAGGTTGAGAACCGCTGCTTATGCAATACAAAGAAAAACCTATATTCACTTTGTCCACACGATGGTGCTAGCCTCCAAATAATTGTCCTCTATCATCCAGGAAAAAATGAAAACAGTTCCACTTTCCTCTCCTTAATGGCAAAGCTGCACACTGTGGTAAAGACGCCACTCATGTAGGGGGACATTAATTCTGCAAATAAGCATGTAAAATAGGGGGTTTATCCTAATTCCATCCATACCTCACTTCCAGCGGGGCAGAAAAGGAATCAAATCATGAGTCTTTTCAACTCACTGATTTGATCTTTACCAACCTTGAGGCCAAAGAGTGGCTGAGGCTGGGCTCTAAGACAGTACAATCCTGGCTCAGAATCTTATTATGCTGGAGGGGGGCAGGGTGACTGGGAGGGTGGAGAGTAGCTAGTCAACCAGCCATCTAAGGCTGTTCCTAGGGTTCCAGGCAGTGCTGCTGGGAACCAAAGAAGGTAGGAGCAGTGGACACTTGACTAGCATTGCCAAATAAAAGACAAGAGTTCAATGTGAGGCCTTTCAGGTTAATAGGTAGAAAAAACCAGGAAGTCTGTGTCGGGCTCCTAAACTCAAAAATATGCTCTCCAGCTGTCTAATGACCAAGTTTCATCAGCTGCCTCTTCTTTTTAAAGAATCTAAATCTTTCATCTAAATGTTTTAAAAGAGATGGGCACCCATAACTCAGTGGGTAGGGCACCAGCCATATACACCAAGGATGGTGGGTTCTAACCCAGCCCGGGGCCAGCTAAAAGAACAATAACAACTTCAACAATAACAACAAAAAAATAGCCAGGCATTGTGATGGGCACCTGTAGTCCCCAGCTATTTGGGAGGCTGAGGCAAGAGAATCTCTTGAGCTTAGGAGTTTGAGGTTGCTGTGAGCTGTGACGCCACAGCACTCTACCCAGGGCAATAACTTGAGACTCTGTCTCAAAAAAAAAATGCTTTAAAAGCTCGAGGGGCTCGGCGCCCATGGCACAGTGGTTACCATAGCATAGTGGTTACAGCTCCAGCAATGTACACTGAGGGTGGCGAATTCGAACTCGGCCTGGGCTGGCTAAACAACTGGAACAAAAAAATAGCCAGGCATTGTGGCGGGCACCTGTAGTCCCAGCTACTTGAAGGCTGAGGCAAGAGAATTGCTTAAGCCCAAGAGTTTGAGGTTGCTGTGATCTGTGATGCCATGGTACTCTACCGAGGGCAACATAGTGAAACTGTCTCATAATAATAATAATAATAATAATAATAGCTCAAGGAAATCTAATTAGGTATGCTAAATAGTGTGTCAGCAACCACAGAAGATGCCAAATAGGGCCAATTACCAGGTCTATAAACAAACAATTTTTAAAAACGTGGTGCCTGTCAACACCAACAAGCACTGTCGACTTTAGAAAGAGAGAAGCAACAAAAGTTGGTAAGGCTCTCGAGTCAGCCCTTGCCTGATGCTGATACCAGTAATAACAACAACCATAACAACAGTGGGACAGATCCAAAAAGTCTTCAGGCCTGGCCCTAGATACTGGCAGCTCTGTGACACCTGCAATGTGGGAGCTAGCATGTGACACTTACCATGACACCCAAATATTGCCCTCTGGCCTGCCATGGCCCCAACTTTAGATATTATGCCTATAAACAGCTTCTTGACGTATTGTCCCTATAAGTTCAATTTTAAAATACGTGTCTTGACTGAGAAGGAAGAAAAGACCCAAGGAAAAATTCTCATTAGAATGAATGAATGCATTAGATTGGCTAATTTATCTTACAACAGAAGGGGCATCCTGAGGAGACGACATATGGGACAACTAAGTGTCAACAAAGAACAAAGAGTCTGGTGGTCATAAGTTCTGGGGCCGAGGAATGACTTGTAATACAAGCAAGAATGAGTCTGGGAGGATTCCCCCATCCCTGGTCAGACACAGTCAAGTGACGGCTCGCTGGTTGAATCAATACATCATGTTTGGTTGAAACAGTGGTTTCTTTTTTAATTGCATTTGTTGCAAATATTTAAAATTCTGGAGATGTCACCAACAGCCTTGATTTCGGGCTTTGCTTTGAAAAATGAAAACTTTTGGCACCATTGGACAGAATTCTCATGTGACAAAATTGTTCGAAACTGAGAAATAATAGCTGTCAACAGAGTCAAAGCCAATTGCTCACAATAGTTCCCATCATTGCCCCTATTGCATCATACTGGGTCTAGTTTATCCATTTGTGCCACAAGCATGTGCTTGTGGGTCCTACTCAACCTTGATTTGTAAGGGGCACCTGGACAGAGAATCCCTGAAAGGAAGATGATGGTACCAAGAGATGGGGAGGAACCAAAGACTGAGAACCTTTGGAAGGAGCATGGTCATACCTGATGGAACAAAAGGAAAGATTTAGAAAACGCTTACATAGTACAGCTCCTACTAGGCTAAGTAGAAAACATAAGGAGTTCAAAGCAGGATGAGGAGGAAAGACAACCGAACAACCGCACAATGGGAAAGTTTCCCTGAATCTCAGCTTCTGATTTACGAGACAAATCACAACTTACTGACAAGTCATATGAACTCTAGAAACAGGCGAGGTTCCCCATGCGGCAGGGATGCAGCCTGAAGCTCTCACTTTAGCACCATTCGCAGATAGAAGTGAAGTAACTGACCTGCAATAAAGGAGGTTTGTTCCAGGCTGAATATAGGAACAAATCGCATTGCATTCTAGAATTATGTACATTAAACTCTGAGATAATCCCACAGAATTATTTACCCTTACTGTGGTTTGTGCCCAGCCTGACTTTATAAAGGTGAGTGACTCATGATACGCAGAGTCCACACCACTGAAACAGTTTGCTATTGCTCACAGGGCCCAGCACACCACACCCACGTGAGGAAGCACCAGGGTTGGTCGGGAAGCAGGGAAGAGCATGGCCAGAGCCTTCACTGTGTTTTCTGCAGGAAAGGCAAGATGGGGCAGGTGGCACCATTCGGAGCAGCTGGTTTGAGTGATGTTGGCAGGCTCTGGTTATAGGAGTGGTCTCTAAGTTGCCTGGCATCTGACCCTGGATGATTTGGGGCAGGGGAAATATTGGCTTGGTGTGTGAGACTTAGAGAAAGAAGGTGATTGGGTGTATGAACCCGGGATTGGTTGGAGGGTTTGTAATATGATTTTGCACACCTGCAAAAGCTGGATCACAGGAGAGATATGAACAACTTTGCCCTTTAGTTTGGCACTACAACTAATGGAGTCCAAATAGGCAAATATAGAATCTGAGAAAACACACAGAACATTAAGGAACTTTGTGAAGTATTCACTCCATTCCCTTCATTTTATAAATGAAGAAGCTGATATTAAAGATACAATATCCTTTGTCCAAAATCCAATGTAGCAACACTACAAGAAATAGAATTCCTCTACACTATTCCCAACTCTGTTATATCTTTGCTACACTATACTGACTTATAAGATTGAACAATTAAGTTCATGAACTCATCCTAGAAAAAGTGCTACATAGTTAATTGACTATAAGGTGACTGCAGTGATATTCAGCAATGAAGTACAGCTCTGCTGTCCATTCCAGAAAAAGAGTTCCAAAATTGCTTTGAAGGGTAGACTAGGCTTTGGAGTTGGTGCATAGGGGATCCTTCGACGGTGGCTGTAGTGATATTCAGCAATGAGGTGTGTAGCACTTTTTCTAGGATGAGTTCACATACTTCATTGTCAGGTCTCATATGCAGATAATGCAATTCCCTTCATCCTGTATTACAAATCTAAAGCAGGGATTAGCAAATTTTTCCTATACAGGATCAGATAGTAAATATTTCAGTCTTTCAAGACACATAGTCTTTGCCACAACTCAACTCGGCCCTTGTGGCACTAAAGTGGCAGTAGACAGTAGGCAGACATGTGTGTTGCTGTGTTCCACTGAAACTTTGTTTAGGGACACTAAAATTTAAGTATTAAATATGAAGTTTCGTGTTATGAAATATCCTTTTTTGAAAATTTTTTAACCACTTAAAAATGTCTTAACTGTTCTTACCTTGAGGCCTGTACAAAACCAGCAGCAGGCTGAGTTCTGCCTGTGAGCCATAGTGTATTGACCCATGGGCTAAATAATGTATGTGCCCATTTCCTGGTCATCTCAATGATTAAATCAGGTGACAACGCACAACTCTAAGTCTTGGTTTTTCTATTGATAAAATGGGGTAACTAGACTTTAAAATCCTTTGTGGACCTGTGACCTGGAGGTTTTTGCCAAGGGTACTCAAAATACAAAAATGGCTGTGAAAGAGAATCTGTGGGCTCTCATTTATGGGACACTCAGGAATATATGTACTGCAAATACCTTTGGGAACCAAAGTAATTCAGAAACTATTGTGAAGAACATTAGATACACAGAGTGTTTAGGTAAAAAATAAATAAATAAATAAAAGATTTGTGAAATGGTAAGTTTAGGAAACAGGACTGAACAGATTCCTCTATTTCTTTTCTTTTCTTTTTTTTTTTTTTTTGTAGTTTTTGGCTGGGGCTGGGTTTGAACCCACTACCTCTGGCATATGGGGCCGGTGCCCTACTCTGTGAGCCACAGGCGCCACCCAGATTCCTTTATTTCTTAAATCTAATATAAATTAGGACTATTCACCTGTAGTCCCAGCTACTCCAGAGGCTGAGGCAAGAGATGCTCAAGCCCAAGAGTTTGAGGTTGCGTTAGCTACTACAATACTACAGCATTCTGCCCTGGGCAACAGAATGTTTAAAACAGAAATTAAGGCTATTCAAAGGATTGGGGTTCCCCCCCAACAGACTCTCAGGCAGTGATTTGGGGGGCTGCTAGTTAACATCAGAGGCAAAAAATAGGATACGCAAATGGTGCAGGAAAAATTAAGATAAGGAAATGAGAAAAGCCGTAATAAGATTATGTTAATGAACAAATTACTGCTGTCACTGGAGCTCAATTCTGCTGGAAACTAAAAAACGGTGCTTCAGAATGGTTCTGCAGAGTGTGAAGAGCGGACATTTATCTACCAGGTCCGATCTCTCGATGGTTGAGGGTTGTCCTGAGAGTGGAAACTCTCCACACTCCCAAGCTGTATTTGCAGGGAGCACAGACACTCCCAGCATGCTAAAGCAAGTCCTCAGGGAAAAAAGACCAGAGAGCTGGATAAAGGGAACATGTCATAAAACATCTGTCCTTAGTAAGAAGTTGCAACAGGATAAAAAGGGGAGTGCGGGTGACTGGGCAATCTTAGTAAAACTAGATCTCTTCAGGATTTATTTTCTAAAATCAAAAATGCAAAGCATAGACTAAACGCCAATAAGCCTCTGATCTCCGGGATAGAAACTAGGCCAATGCGTCTCACACAGTGCCAGGCCTGAGGTCAACTCCAACAGGAAAAGCACAGTTCACTTCCAAATGAGGTTGCCGTCCGAAGTGATGCATGTCGGAGGAGGGACAGAATGTTCAAAGTGTGGTTGGAACCACGACAAAGCACCACCATCTGCCGTCCAAGTCCCATCTCCTGAGTCCTTTCACCATCCGCGCACCTGCTCAGGCAAGTCACGCTGCGGGATGGTCATGCCATCATTAACGCTATAGCGAAAAAACAAAAACTCAGGGTCTCCAACATCATTACTTCCTTAAATTTGGAAGCCTGCCTCCATGAAGAACATATGGAAAAAGAGAATCATACACCGAAAGCAAAATCTACACAAGACTGAAGTTCCTGTGCAATCTGAATTTTTAGACTACCAGGTCATATGAAGAGAATCAGCAAAAAGTTAAAGGGACGGCACAGCAAGCACTGAGCAGAGCCTCACCTGGAAACCAGGACACATATTCTTCTCATTTTGGACCTTGATCAACACAAGAACCACCTCTTCTCAAATCTCATTCAGATTTCACCTCTAGATCCACTTTTCCCAGGAAAGCTAAAACAAATCCATCCAAAACTAACTGTGGAGAAGGGCCTCTGAGTGCTCACGGCAATCGTTTCTCCCAGAGAGCTTTGCACAAAAGAGCACAGCTTGGCTATTCTAGTTCTTTAGAACCTCAGCACCAGAGATTGGGTTTATATAAATGCTGTGTCCTTGTCCGGGATCCATTCTGTAATAAAGGTTATTCATTTAGTCTATCTTCTCTGAGCAACAGTATGTTTATTCTATTAATAAATGTTAGATAAGATCCTCCCAGTTTAAGTTCCTCTCCTTAAAAATAAGTAAAAGAGATCGTTCAGTTTGAGAGTTATAAAGACACCCAAAGTCACACTATTAGTAAGAGCACACTGAATGCATCATATCTGGGAATACAGATACACCTTACCCTTTTCAAATTTGCTTACACATATGACGGGGAAGCATCACATCATCGCAGTTCGACAGACAAGCTCTGAGGTCACATGGCCTGGGTTCAGACTGGCTTCACCACTTTCTAGCTGTGTGACCTGCATCAAGTCAGTCAAGCTCTCTGAGACTCAGTTTCTTTGTGTACGAATGAGAACTGATAACATATGTAAGTGAAATTTTCATGTGAGTGAAAATCTGCGTGCAGTGTTGATTGTGATATCTGGCGCCTAGTAAGACTTTAAAAACAGTGAGTATTCATCATCTGCTGAACAATGCCCCCCTCAAAAGATATTCATGCCCTAAGCCCTGGAATCTGGAAATGTTACCTTACCTGGAATATGCATCTTTGCAGAGGTGATGAAGGTAAGAATCTTGAGATGGAGAGACTGTCTGGATTATTAGCCTGAGCTCTAAGTGCAATTGCAAGTTTCCTTGTGAGAGGGAGGCAGAGAGAGATTTCACACGCACGCATGCACATATACACACGTGCAGAGGAATTGGTCATGTGAAGATGGGTGCAGACAAAGTGCTGGCCTTGAAGACTAGAACGATGTCATCACAAACCAGGGATGCCAGTAGCCACCAGATGCTGGAATGGGCAAAGGAAGGATTCACCCCTGAAACCTTTTGGAGGGAGGATGGCTCTGCCAACACCTTGATTTCAGCCCAGTGATACTGATTCTGGACTTCTGGTCTCCATAACTATGAAGAATCAATTTTGGTTGTTTTAAGCCTCCAAATTTGTGGTGGCTTATAGGGGCCATAAGAAACCAGTATAACACTTACACTATTGTTACATATTTGTACGATTATCTGTTGTCTAAAAAAAACTTGGTGGCTTAAACAACAAACATTTTCTATCCCACAGCATCTGTGAGTCTAGAATCTGGGCATGGCTTAGCTGAGTGTCTCAACCTCCAGGTGGCTCATCAGGCCATAATCTAGATGTCAACTGAGGCTGTGGTCTTGAATGAGGAAGGCTTGAATGAGGAAGGATCTAGGCAGGATTCAGTTCTTCACCAGCTACCACACGGGGGGCCTCAGATTCTCACTGCATGTTGGCAGAAGCCACCTACGCTTTCTTGTCACATGTGTCTTTCCATAGGACTGTGCTTACAATATGGCAGCTGACTTCACCCGAATGACGGAGAGAATTAGAGAGAGAAGACTGAAGTCCACATCCTTCTTAACCTACTATCAGAAATGATATTCCATCACTTCTGCTGCGTTGTCTTTGTTAATAGTGAGTCACTGGGTCTAAGCCCATAAACCAGCCAGAATAATTATCCACACAGAATCTTTTTATTTAATAGATGTACTGGCTCTTCATCATCTGCCCATCTTTATTTGAATACTAAATCTAATTCACACTGGTCTGTTTATTGTATAATGCAGGACAGTTAATAGAAAAAAAATCCCAGGCTTTCAATCTGCAAATGCTCAAAACTCAGATTTTAAAGTAGAAGAGAAGCACCAACCATATTTATGCAGATTTATAGTTTTACGTCTGTTCCCATATGTTTCTTTGTATCTTCTCCAACTCTGAAAAATATGTCTTCTATGTAGTTGCCTGGGAATGTCGTCTTCTACCTGTCACTGTTGGGGTAGGAGGGGTTTTGTGGATTTCCTTGCATTTGGCACAGGAGAGCAACTTCCAGCCCAGCACACCTCTCCTCATTCTCAACAGTTATCCCTGTCCACAGCTAGCCTTTTAAAATTGCCCTTTTATTTCACTAACATTTTGCTGTTTGAGTGTCCACACCACTTAGATCAAGTATCATAGGTCCTTTGAGCTAAAAATTAAACTTATCTACCCAAACTCTCTAAGAGAAAAACTCAGATTTCTCTCGGATGGTCTCTGATATTCTCAATATTGAAACCTATTATCTCAGCCCTGACGGTAGTGGGGGTGGGGGTCTGCAGACACGTGTGTGCACATGTAAGTTGCTAACCAGGCACTGTTTTAGATGCTCTGGTTAGTTTTCAATTTCACAATATGTTCTCAATATGTTTGTAAGTAACATCAAAATCCACGCTACAACAAAATAATATCCAAAAGAAACATAAAAGTGAAGATTCTGATGAAGATTGATGTCAATGTGTGAACTTGGACCCATGCAAAACACTAATTCTTTCTCTAACGTCACATCCTCAATCAGTCAAAGACCAGAAATTACACAGAACTTTGAAGACGGAGGGCATTTGAAGAGGGAAGGATTAATAAAATGAATTATTAACTATTTACAGGGAATTAACTACCAAGAGGGGAAAACTGAGGAATCAGACAGAGATCTGAATGAGAGAATCCGAGGAAAGGACAATCTCAAGTGCCCCAAGACTGGGACTCAGACCTCATTAGTCTGTGGCTTCAGCCTCCTGGATACCAGAGAACTTAGTCCACAATGTTCAGGTGAAGCCTGGCAGGCAGGGAGCCATCACTGAATGCCCATGAAACTTCCTAGGAATCTATCAGCAGGTGTTGAATTCACTGAATGCTGTCATAAGTACCCACAGAACTACACAGAAGCCACCCACAGGTTTGCTGCTAATTTCACTGGGAAGCCAACTTTCCAGGAAGCTGCCTGCAGCTGGTAGCACTAAAGCTTGCTGGGGGTCATTTCCACTGAATGTCCTGCATCAGGCTAGTCAAACGCCACTGGCAGGAGGGAGAAGGACATCTGAACCAGGAAGACCATTCCCCTCTCCCTCAACATTCCTCTATGGCCCTCTCTGTGGACAAAACTTAATATGCTGCCAGGAGGTGAAGAAGAAATGTGTACAAGCTCCATCTTGGCTATCAAGCATGGCCTTGAAGGCTAGACTTGGAGCTCAGAGGCAATAAACCAATAACTAACACACTCTTGTCATCAGTGATGTGACACAAGCTCCAGCCTTAGTTCTGCTAGTGTGCTAATACCTGGGGATGTCTTAGACAGCTGATTCCTTCTGTGATACTTTGGTATCACTTTGCCTTCCTTAATCCAATCTATGAAACACTTTGAGTTTGACAGGCCCAATGAGCCACTCATATTTCAACATACAATAACCAAAAATAGCAAATGAACTGAATACACTTATCAAGATTCCTAGAGCTCACAAAAATCATTTTTTCCCTAATTTATTTCTCCCAATATCACACTCTAAGAAAGACAATCTGTATTCGGTTCGTTTTGCTGCTGTAGCAAATTATCACAAACTTAGTGTCTTAAAGATACACTAGTTGATTCTCCCACAGCTCTAGAGATCAGAAATCTGAACTAGGTCCACTGGGCTGCATTCTTTCTAGAGCTCTGGGGAAGAAGCCTTTTCCTTTTTTCACCTCCTAGAGGTGAGCTACATTCCTTGGCTTTTGTCCCCTTCCTCTCCTTGCAAAGCCAGCAAAACATCATCTCTGCCTTTGACCTCGGCTTCTGTCTTCATATGTTTTGTCTAACTTCATTCCTCTTGCCTCTTTCTTACAAGGGCCCTTGTGATTACATTGCATCAAGCAGGATAATCAGAATAATATCCCACCTCAAGATTGTACTGAATCACACCCACAATGTTCTCTTTGCCATGTAAGGTAATATATTTGCAGATTTCAGGGATTAAGGCATGGATATCCTTAGAAGGTCATTATTCTTTCTCCCATATAATTCTTCTATTAATAGTAAAGTCTTTTGAATATTACATGGTTTTGTTTCACATATATTTTCTCACTTAAAAGGACCTCAAAACCTATCTACTCTGACTCCAGTTTCAAGATACCATAATATATCAGCACATACTCTTGGTTCTTCTTTAACTCTTCTATTCGTAATATTGATATCTAAAAAACAAAAAAAATTATTTTTTTAAGATAGTCTTGCAGGACTATCCCTGCAAGAGGATTTAGCAGTGTAGGTGGGCTAAGACCTTTAGATTCTTGATCTGTAGTTTGAATTAGGGAAGTCAAGATAGCTCAAAGGGACAAAACTTGTTTCCCCTCCCCTTTTCTCCCTGTGTATGTTATCTGGATGTTTAAGATGTTCCCTTACCCTATGTTCCTGTTTACCCAACTGCTGCCCTTCATCTAACCTTCCTGGGAGCTTTGAGCTCCCCTTTCTTTTATCATTAAAAAGCTGTGCATTCTTGCACATTTACTCTGTTGTCCTCAATAAAAGACCCCTGAGAAGCAGGGCAGTGCTGCACTGTCTTGAGCTGTCAGCAGGTGTGAAGGACTGTGTATGTCTTCTCAGGCTCTCGGGCTTTTGTGCATAAAGTTTGTCATAAAGTCTTGTGTTTTTCCAGTGCCATCTCCCTTATCAACCACCATCCCAGGTCAGAGTTTCTGAAAGCCCTGACAATCCCTCTCTCCCTCCTGATCCCTGGAAACCATTGATCCTTTTACTGTTTCCATAGTTTTGCCTTTTCTGGAATGTCATTTAGTTGGAATCATACAGTTGGTAACCTTTTCACTTAGTAATATGCATGTAAGTTTCCTACATATTTTTTCATGGCTTTTTGTCTGGATGGAATATTTATTTATCTATTTCTCCACCTATTAAAGGATATCTTAGTTGCTTTCAAATTTTGACAATTAAGAATAAAGTTGAAATAAACATTTGTGTGTAGGTTTTTGTGTGGACATAAATTTTTAATTATTTTGGGTAATACCAAGGAGCATGATTGCTAGATCACATGGTTGCGAATATGTATAGTTTTATAAGAGATTGCCAAACTATCTTCCAAAGTGGCTATACCATTTTGCCTTTCCACCAGCAATGAATGAAAGTTCCTGTTGCTCCACATCTTTGCCAGTGTTTGGTGTTGTCAGTGTTTTGGATTTGGCCATTCTAATAGGTGTTTAGTGGTATTTCATGGTTTCTTAGTTCCATTTGATTCTCCATCCTGTAATTGAAAACTATCTTTGCTTTTAGATTCTTTAAATGACTTAGGATTAATTATCCATCCTGTTTTCTTTACTGTCATTTCCCGAGAGACAGAAGGAAAGTAAAGGGAGCTTGGAAAGAGAGGGAAACACTAAGCAATTTTAGGCTCGTGGGGTAGGACTGTGTGTGTTTGTGTGTGTGTGCACATGTGAACTCAATGCTATTTTCACCTCTCCTCATCAATCCAAAAATCTCTCTCACTCTTAGAAGACAATTCAAGTAGATATAGAGAGGTTGGTAGCTTAATTAATGGTTTGTAGAAGCTCATGACACTAGGTTTGCAAATTCATAATAAAATAGAAGTATCTTCTATTTTGCTGTTTAACAAAAAGGAATTAGGAGGGTGAAAGTTGAATAAATGAACAGTTTTTTCAGACAGGTGTCATGAATGACATCTGTAATCCCAGCTCCTCAGGAGGCTGAGGCAGAAGTATCTCTTTAGCCTGGAAGTTTGAGGCCACAATAAATTATGGATGTGCCACTGCACACTAGCCTGGGTGACAACAAAAGGACACAACAAAAGCCTATTCTTTCTAACCAAAAGGCCTCTACCAAAAGAGGTAGTCCAGGGAGATAGCAAAAAAGTTGTCTGCTTCTTTAGCTCAGAAAGGAACTTGAAGATGACCCAGGAAACTCGCCACCATGTCAGTCCTTGGGTCCCCTGTCTGTCTTCTTCTCTCCATCATTCAGAATATCTTTATGTTTGCTTTATATGTAATGCTCAGAGTTTTTAATTGTACTTAGCAGGAGAAGTAGAGAAAAGAACAACCATCCCATAATTTTGACAATAGTTTAATGCTTAAAATAGATGTATATTATATTTTCAATAAGACACAGTAAGACATATAATGTTGAAAGACTTAATTCAATCATAAACTCCTCCAGGAATCCTTTCCTAATCCCTCAATACTTAATTAGGGCCCCTTCCTCTATGTGTTCCTTGAATACACCTGTATTTGTCTTGTTGTGGAATCACTATACTGTTTTGAAAATGCCTACTTACTTGTGTATCTGCACTAAACCCCTAGCTTGGTTGACAGTACAGACAATGTCTCATTTGATGTTGAATCTCCAGAACTGAGAATAGTGTCTGACGTATAATTGGCACTCAATAAATAAATTGTGAAAAGCTATCATTTTCCTATTCAAAATCTTCAGGAGCTTGCTAACTTTCAAAAGAAATTTCCTGCTCAGTTTGTTATTGAAAATTGTGCAGTCAGACCTAGAAACTCTAGAAATGGACCTCCCACCAACTACTCCATATAAATCCTTTTTACAACAAAAATAGTCACCTTGTCTTCTACCGGCCCCCATTTCTACCATCAAACTGGAAAATGATGAGACCAAAAAGATCTTATCTCCTATTTTATCTGCACTTTCTCTAAACTCCTTTTTCTAACCAGCCTGATAATACCTTTCCATAGATTTTGGTCATTGGAACCATCTTTGACTATATATGTCACACCTACAAGTTTCACGCAAATAGGATGTGTCTTTTGTCCTTAACACATGGCAAAGGGTCTTACATATAATAAGTACTCAATAAACATTTGCTGCTGATGAAAGAAAGTTTTGATTTGGCGTGTTTTAAGAGGACACAATATTAAATGACAAACTAAGAAAGTTGGTTTCTCCTTCTAGCTTAGCTTCCCATTCAGTGCCTTATAGTGGCAACTAGATCAGTTCACTCAGTATCCCTGCTCTTCAATTTCTTTGTCAGTAACATGGAAATAAAACATGATATGTGGACCCTTTAAAATATATTTGCAATCGGTAGTGATTATGAGCAGATGGTGTTTAATGAAATTGTTTTTGTTGGTGGACGTGTTAAAAACAGCTCAAGTGGCCATTTCATGAGAAACAGGCTGAGCAAGTGACTTTCAGAGCTCAGAAGCAAGCTACAAACTCCATACAAATGTACCCTGTATTTCAAGGCTCATTATATGGGAGCTGCCTCCGGGGACAAGCTTCTGCCATGGGTGACTGGCTCAGCCAGTGCTGACATTCCATTCAATAATTCTCAGCAAGCACATCTACCTGTGCAAACTTGCTTTTGCTCACAGATGAGCATTTTCTATGAAATGTCTCAAACACAAATACTTTGGAAAAGAGTTTAGCATGGGGTCTGTTTGCAAAATCATTTTTTGAAAAAAAAAATAAACATAGTCACATAGTCAAGATAATAGTAGTTGCATAAGGGTTTCCTCCAAAAGGGCATGGAGTCAAGCATTAACGACCAAGGAGAGAAGGGGGTCTATAAAGCAATGGTGGGAGGAGGTGAGGGCAGGCACAGGGCAGCAAATAGCTGAAGGAATCTACTGCGCTGCCTCACAGGTACAGCTGTGAGTCCTAGTGGACTCTAGCTGCTACTTCCATAAGATCATAGAACAAACCACAAAAGATTACCTTAACACAAATAAGAAAGGAAAACAAGAAAATCAGACAAATCATCGAAAAATGAAAACTCAACTGGGAGGCTATACTCAATGGAACCTAAAGGTGGAGCTTGGGATTCTAGAGAAACACTGTTATAACTCAATAGAAAATAATTTTAGCAATTTCCGTAGGAGGCAAGGAGGAAAGAGAAGCAGATGAATCAGACTAGCTTGAGTGTATAAAAGGACCAGTGGGAGTAGTGATGATCTGGGCTAAAGAGGAGAAAAGAGAGAGGAAAATGGAAAGTTATTTGGTTCTCTGTGTTGAACATAAATCTACCTCTTGGCCCCCAGTGCCAATGAGGTGTCAATTAGGGCTGCCATTATACATATATATGGTATCGAGAGGCATGCATACACACAAGTGTGCACACACACGCACACAGCACTTGCCTTGTGTTAGTTCACTATTCCAAAAAGTGTAATCCAGGAAATTAATATTTGAAAGTAGATTATGTTGCTAATTCAACTCTTAGAATTGAAAAACTTGAAGAGAAAAGTACAGGACAACTGACATGCATTTATAAACAGGAGGCTTTTATACCAGCAAAGAGGATGTAGTTCATTTTTGGAGATCAATTTGCTGCTGCAGAATGGCTTTGATAAAATATCTCAGATAATAATAGACTTTTCCTTCGCCACATATAAAACCCCATGGGATTCACTCCATTGCCTTATAGGATGTATAAAAAACTCATTACTGGGGGCAGCGCCTGTGGCTCAAAGGAGTAGGGCACCGGCCCCATATGCCAGAGGTGGCAGGTTCAAACCCAGCCCCGGCCAAAAACAACAACAAAAAAAAGCTCATTACTGGTTTGCCCTTGGATTGGAGAAAATATTTATAAGTCTTAGGAACTGTTTAATTTCCTACCTTCAGCCTCCATAGTAAGGAAGAATCATGTTAAATGTGTAGCTCTCCTCTTTCCAGATTCTGCAACATGACTTTCAGAAGACTTAAAGCAAAACCAGCCTTACCGATGTTCCCCAACCCCTGCAGCTGGATCCCAGTATCTGGATCAGAGATCCTCAGTCCAGACCTTGAATGTCAGTCCTGATCACTGACTCCCTCCTGCCTTCTTTTGTGGTAGCCCTGGTGACTGTGCAGAACTCAGGAGACTAACCCTGATCCTGGCATTACCCTGGACTTCCTCTTCCTGGAAGGTGAAGGATCATCAGATTCTATGCATTTTACTTCCTAAACGTCTCCTGAATCCAATTCTTATTAACCATCATACGAGCCACTATCAATTTATACCTATCTTATTATCACAGCCTCTAAATTCCTCTGCCACCCTCAGGTTTGTTCCTTTCAAACTACACCACACATTGCAGCCACAGTAATCATTCTAAATTACCTTCCTCTTCTTAAGGCCTGTAAGTAACTCCCTTTGGCTCCCCAAATATAATTCAAACTCCTTAACATGAAGAAAGGGCTCATCCTGATGTGACCCCAGTTGCCACCTGACTTCGCAGTCTCCCCCCATGACCATACCACCTCCAAGCTAGACTCCAGTTACATTAGGCTACTTTCATTTCCCCAAACAACAAACCATTCTCTCTCCCTCTCTTTTTTCCCTCCCCCTCCAACCTATGTTCATGCTTGAACATATACCATATCCCAATCATCCTGAAGGCCCCTCTTCAGATAAAACCTCATAAATCAAAACTCCTCCCTCTAATTCACCCTCACTGACCCCAACTTGGGAAGTCCCCTTTCCTGTTATCTTGTCTTCTTCTACTGTTAAAGTTATAGGAGTCGATTCCTGTATACATCATTCACCGGTAAAACCCTGGAATCCTCCATCTTCTACGGAGGCAGACAATGAAGACAGCCAACCACAGACCACCTACACTTGTGAGCCAAAAGAAAGTTTGAAGTTATTATTTAGGAAAC
>CAUYRH010032117.1:0-16314 GCA_963574655.1 Perodicticus potto | reverse complement strand
AGTCTCCTGCCCCCGCCTGCCAAGTAGCTGGGACTACAGGCACCCACCACAACGCCCGGCCATTTTTTGGTTGCAGCTGTCATTGTTGTTTGGCGGGCCCAGGCTGGATTCGAACCCGCCAGCTCAGGTGTACGTGGCTGGCGCCTTAGCCCGTTGAGCCACAGGCGCCAAGCCTGTCATGGTTGTTTTAGCTGGCCTGGGCTGGGTTCCAACCTGCCAGCATTGGTGTATGTGGCTGGCGCTGTAACCACTGTGCTATGGATGCCAAACGGTTTTTTAATCTTTTTCTTTCTTTCTTTTTTTTTTTTGTAGAGACAGAGTCACTTTATTGCCCTGGGTAGAGTGCCATGGTGTCACATAGCTCACAGCAGCCTCCAACTCTTGGACTGTAACCTTGCCTAGGTTCAAGGGCTCCTCCCACCTCCGCCTCCTAACTAACCTTTTTCTTTGTCATTCAAGTATCTTAAAGCATGTCATAGATGTCATGAAATTTTCACCTCTAGATTCTTAATATGTATCTTTTAAAAAGAGGTATTTTTCATAAAACCATAGTGCTGTTTTCACACCTAAGAAAATTAACAGTAATTTCTTGGTATCACCTAATGATTTTCAAATTTTTCCTAATTGTCCCCAAATGTCATTTAATTGTGTATTCTAATCAAGTTTCTAACACACTTCACATTTTGCACTGATTATGTTTAAGATTAGTATCTAGAACCCTTCCTTCCCCCATTATCGTCTCTTTCATGCTGTCCGTTGATTTGGTGAAGAAACTACCAGGTGGTTTGCGGTCTTGTAGCACAGCCCACATTTTGAGTGTCCATTACTGACTTGTTAGGGTAAGTTTATTTATGAGGCATGTTGCCCATTTTAGATAAAATGCATGACATCACACTGAGCAATTCTGTCTTCCCTAGGGTATGAATTTTGCATCATGAAGTACTTGGTTGAAAGTGAGGAAAGGCAGATCTTCAGAGGAGACCTGGATTGTCCTGGTTTTATGGTGGGAATCTTGTTGTGCTGAGTCATCATGCAGCGGAAACCGATGGGCCGACCTGGGATTGGATCAGGCACCCAACTGTGCCTGCCTCTCTGCCCTGCTTTACGCCTGTGAGGCATTTTCATTGGTTAGCAGCCAAGTGATTTCTAATGGATTCTATGAATTTTCATCCTAATTTGCTCTCTGTCAAACCAGGGGAAAGGGTGTAGATATTTGCCTGTCTCCAGCCTGCAGGTAGAGGCTTGCGATCTCTGCAGGGTTGTTTTGGAGCCTGCGCCCTGAGCCTGAGGTAGCAGCTATCGGCTGACCATGTGCCCTGGACGTGGTGAATCTATTACACAGGAAGGTTTAAGCTTGGCAGGTCTAGGAGCTTAACTTTGTCTATAAACCATCTTGTGGCAGTTGTACCATCCAAACTCAAAAGAGTCTGGCATGCAAATAGGAAATCCAGCATATTTATTGGCAGTGAGAAGCACAAGTAATTGTGGAGGAAGGTCAAATTGAAAGCCACTTGACCTCAGCCCCGGTGTCAGCACTCTTAGAGCAAACTCTGGGGCCTTACACTCACTGTTACTTTCCAGCAGCTTGTTCTGGTTATGGCTAGTTTTTGCTTTTGTTTTCCTTCTAAAGACCTGGAAAACTCTAAGCAGAGTTTAGTTAAAAGAAACTCAGAGTTGCTGGGTGTTGGAGTGGGAAGGTGCACAGATTCGCGCTACCTTGTCCCGTGGTCCTGTACGCCTCTCTGGGCATGGAGCTGTGACAGCAAACTGGACCGTGATTAGCTGTAGGTTGTACATCCCCGGGGTACAGGGTATGGTTGTCCTCCTAGGTGTTGGCAACCAGTCACTGTCACAGTATGGGTGGCTCAGTCAGTTTTCAGGCTCAGACCTGCCCTGGGGGCCCAGGTGGCTTACCAGGAGTCCTGTCTCCTCTGACCTTTGGTGGCCAGGAGAAGGAGGGCCAGAAGGAGAGTGCTGTTTCCACTGTCTGTTGCCACATGGTATGCTACCCTGGAACCAGCACAATCATTTCTTATACCTTTCAGAGGCCAGGGATCCAGATAAGACACAGAACAGTGTTTTCCTGGCCCATAAGTCTAGGGGAGACCTGGGCGCTGGGGTCTGCCCAGTGAAGGTAGTACATGGGATGTTGGCGGCCACACTTGCTGCCAGGCATCGTTGAGCAGGGCAGAGCCATGCTGGTGCTGTGAGGTGGCCTCTCGGGTCATGGGTGTCAGTTCAGCCACAGTCTTTGAGTCTATACAGTTACAAAGACCCACCCAAGTAAAGGCAGTTACAAAGATCCCACCTCTCAGAGGAATGGCAACGTCACCTTGTTAGGGGGACATACATGGTTGGATATACACGTAGATGGGTCTTGCCATCTTTGGAAAGAGTGTTTAAAAGAGGATTAGATAAAGATTGTAAGGATGGAGCCACCTTTGATTTTCTGTGCAGAGAGGCCCAATTAAGGGTTAAGTAGCATATGGAAAAGGAAACTGTTCTGATATTTAAAAATCCCTTAAATGTAATTTCTGGGGCTACTTTGGATATTAATTGTGTTTTCCAAATTTAGGATCTAACTTTCCTTTTTCTGCCAAGGGAAAAAACAAAAAGACAAAAGAGGGAAAAGAAAATCTTCTTTGAAGATACTGAAAAAAATTCATTCTCTTCTCCCTATCCCTTTTGATAATAGCTTGTGAAATTGGTATGTGGAAAACAGTTTGAAATTAGGGGATGGTGCTCTGTACTGCATGAGGTTTCTAGGCTGAGTATGCCTAGTATGACGGTTTGAGAAACCGTCAGCATTTGAAACTCTTTCTTGCCACTGTTCTATTTCCGATGGAGAAGAATGTATGTAGGCTTTCCTGAAGTAGAGAGGTGAAAGTAGGATCTTGGAATTTGATGTTTTTATTATTTTGACTCGAACCAAAAAATTCCACCGTTAGACAAAATGATCTTTGTCCTTTGTGTTGGATGCTGTGAAATGATGTATAGGCTGGGGGCCAAAGCTGTGCATGAGTGCTTGTAGAGTGAGGGGAAGGCTGTGAACTTATGTGTTTTTATAAGGGAAAGGGTTTTCCTTTGCATAGTCTCCCCCATTGTGAAATGCTGAGATCAAGCTGAGCTGTAGGATCATGGAGGGGAGCGTGAAGAGCATGGATGGGTGCCCCTACTCTCTGGATGTCTCGCCATCATGGGGGTGTCTTTATAGTTGTGATGGACAATAAGCGAAAGCTGACACACACTCCCCTAAAAACGCAAACTCAGGATTTGTGTGTGTGTCAGTTAAAGAGTTAACCTTTCAGTTTTGGTGCTGGAACCCTGAGTTGTGTATAAGACACATGGAAGCGACCTCTGGCCTCTTTCTGAAGAAGTGGCTGCAGCTCCTGTGTGAGGGGTGCACTGTCACCAGGGCCAGGGATCCCGGCCTCTGGTCTCCTCTAGGCCGACCCTGGAGCTCCCAGGACTACAGAGCAGACCACGGAGTTGGTGCCTAGAAAACACAGCCTAGACCACATGCTGGGTTGCTTGTTTCAGTGTTAGACTTCCTGTGTTTTGTAGGTGGTCTCTGTGCATTGTGGTGTGGACTAACCTGGAGCATATCTGTGCTGAGTGAGGCCCGGCTCTGCCTCCTGGGATTGGCCTGGGCTGGCCTTTGTTTGCCAGTATTGGGGAGGGCCACAGAGCCCCTGGTCTTGGGCCTGGGGGTTGATCTAACACCTACTTGGAAGATTTTTTTGGAAGTGTTTTAAATTTCTGGCAAATTTAAGGATTTTACTTTCAGTCTCACATATAAAGACTTTTTTAATGGTTAAAATGGTATTGAAATTAGACATTTTTCCTTTGGATGATTTATATTGTATTTGGCAAACAGGAATGAACATGTTTAGAGAATATGCATTACCAAATTAGTTTGCATAGCTGCATCTTTTTAAAATAAAGCCAGCGTACAATTAGTCTTCTATAATTTAGGTAGACAAAGAGAGAAGAACAAAGCTTTCTGCAAAAACGAGCAAAATAACCCTCGGATGAGATGATTTTTCTTCCACTGAAGTTTACCTTACAGACTTGTCTGTCACCACAACTCTGTTCTGCAGTGTGTCCTTCAGAGCAGATGTGACGGTGACAGTGCAGCTGGTGCAGGTCCCTTGTGCAGTGTGTCCCTCAGTGGATGTGACAGTGACAGTGTAGCTGGTGCGGGTCCTTTGTGCAGTGTGTCCCTCAGTGGAGGTGGCAGTGCAGCTGGTGGAGGGAACATTGCAGTGGGAAGGGCAGTGTGTCTCGTATTCTTCTCTAACTGTGCCTTCACCCTCCTGGTAACAGGCAGAGACGCATTAAAGTCCTTTATCTTTGCTGCATGGTGGCTGTTGACTAGGCAGATTATAAAATGCTGTGGTTTTCTGTCTTCAGAAAGCTTGAATGATCAGATGCTATGTCTGCAGGGGGCAAGTGCTTCCCTGGAAGAGCATTAAAGCTGCCTAACAGGAGGTGTCATGGAGAGTACTTTTTTTTTTTTGAGACAGAGTCTCACTATGTCGCCCTTGGTGGAGTGCCCTGGCGTTACAGCTCACAGCAACCTCGAACTCTTGGGCCTAAGCGATTCTCTTGCCTCAGCCTCCCAAGTAGCAGGGACTGTAGGCACCTGCCACAATGCCCAGCTGTTTTTTTTTAATTTTTATTTTATTTATTTATTTTTTTGAGACAGAGCCTCAAGCTGTCACCCTATGATGCAGTGGCATCATAGCTCACAGCAACCTCCAATTCCTGGGCTCAAGCGAGTCTTTTGCCTCTGCCTCCCAAGTAGCTGGGACTATAGGTGCCCACCACAACACCCGGCTATTTTTTTTTTTTTTGGTTGCAGCCGTCATTGTTGCTTGGCAGGCCCGGGCTAGATTCGAACCCGCCAGCTCAGGTGTACGTAGCTGGCGCCTTAGCCTGTTGAGCCACAGGCGCCGAGCCATGGAGAGTACTTTTAAAGCTAGTGAGTATGTTGAATTTGACATTAGGTAGCAGGTTGCCAGGCTCCTTACCAAAGGTAAGGTGTGCAGGGTGGCGCCTGTCCCAAGGACCCCGGTGCAGAGAGGCAGGGGTCCTTTTGCCACCGTGGAAGCCCCAGACAACTTACAGTCCCTTCTTGAGATCAGGCAGGGCCTACGTCCACTGGTGGCAGTGGAGCAATTGAATGTCTGTTGTGTATCAAGGACCAGTGTTCCATCCTATTTGGACCTGACATGATTCCTTTGGTTCGTTCTTCCATGTCTTTAAAATTTAAATTCATAAAATTACTTAAATACTTTATGGGTTTATCTTTAATTATTTTAACACAGATGATCCAAAATATATCTAGTTCTTATTTATTTTTGAGTTTTTAGGAGTCTTCCTACGGGCAATGCCTGAGTTTCTGATCTTTTTGCCACCAGATATTGTTTATTTAACAAAAGAAAAAAAGCACCGGCAGTTTGTTAGAAATAGATGGGACGGTACCTGGGAGGCTGATCACTGGCAGCCCCAGTGTGCAGGGTGTGCCCTAGCTGGTCACCTGTGAGGAAAGGCCTCACCTGGTGGCCAGCATGGAGGCCTGTGGGAGTGGGCAGTTAGACCACAGCTGCCGTTTTATTGCCTCTGCAAAAGCAGTGATGAGGGCTTCACAAAATTTTAACCTTAGTAGTTTATATTCTTTGTATAATAGAAACTGATTTTTAAAAAGTATTTAAAATGTTGTAAAATTTAAGTTACAAGAAATTATATTTGATGCAGTCATTTCATATTAAATTATAAAGGAGAAATGGTTGCTTATAGATGAGAAGTAACGATGTCTCATCAGCCACAAGCCAGAAATTCACTCGACTGAAAATATGGTATGTATGTTGCTTTTATTTGTTTTATTACTTATTTATTTATTTACTTAGAGTCTCTGTCACCTGGGCTAGGGTGTCAGTGCAGCTCAGAGCAACCTCCCATTCTTGAGCTCACGTGATTCTTCTGCCTCAGCCTCCTAAGTAGTTGTATTTGTTATTTTTATTTGTTATGTTAAGTTGTGATTATTGCATGTTTATATTATGATTATTTTTAGAGGAAGGGACATACCATATAAAGTGAAAGTGGTATAAAAATTTACAATTTTTGGTTTAATCATTAAGAAAATCTAGGTTATATAAATGTACATCCCTATAGTAGAATAAAAAGGCTGGTACTGTGTTCACTAGAATAACTGCTCACTAATATTCACCAAAGGAAATATTTTTTTTTGTTTGGAGATAGAGTTGGTGTTGCCTGGTCTAGAGTGCTGTGGCCTCAGCCTATCTCACAGCAACCTCAGACAACCTGGACTCAAGCAAATGATAATACTTGTTTTATGGACTATATGGTATTTTCCCTTCCCTGTATCCCCTTCCTTGGAGCTTGTATCGCCTGACAGCTGGGAGTGCCAGTTGCTCTGGTGTTTGGTGGTGAGCTGGTCTCATATCTACCTGGACTCAGGGTGCTGCTTTACTTCCTGGGCAACCTTTTCCACATAGGTTTTTGTATATATCTAAATCTACCAATTTGCATTTAAGAAAAATACTTTGTGAACTGAAAAATTGCCGTTTTCCTCTAGCCACATCAGTGCCTTAGACAGTACAGTAATATGGACATTCAAAAGAGTAGAATGGAGTTTTCTAGAAGGATAGTTGAGTGTATATCTAGCACATCAGACACGCTGAGGTGGGTTCTGTTATTCTGCTCTGTTCTGCTTTTCTCAAAGATTTGCTGTGGGGCAGTACCTGTGGCTCAGTGGGTAGGGCGCCGGCCCCATATACCGAGGGTGGCAGGTTTGGACCTGGCCCTGGTCAAACTGCAACAAAAAAAATAGATGGGCGTTGTGGCGGGCTCCTATAGTCCCAGCTACTGGGAGGCTGAGGCAAGAGAGTTGCTTAAACTCAGGAGTTGGAGTTTGCTGTGAGCTGTGACGACATGGCACTCTATTGAGGGTAATAATAGTGAGACTGAGTCTCAAAAAAAAAAAAAAAAAAAAGATTTGCTGTGTTACTGTTGTTCACAACCCATCCGGATCTCGCACTGCTTAGATGTTGGACTTGAGCTGTGCTGCCCCTCCCCCCAGCATTTCAGCCTTTGATGGTGATACCCTGTTCCACATGGGATTTTATTATAAGCAGTGAAGGTGAAAGGAGAAGCAGGACCTGCCAGGGAAGGAGCTGTCAGTGTGATCGATCATTCTGGCACCACAAATGCAGCTCTGGTTTTACTGTCAAAAATGGCAGGTCACTGTTTGTCTATAAACAGTGAGGTTATGGTGGGGCAGCAGTGGTGGGCTGCTCAAGGCACCCTGGAGGGGAGGTGACATAGTAGGAAGGGCTAGACCACTGTGGTCATGAACAGGATTGGAGGCAGCAAGCCTTGACATGGTGCAGATTCTGAGGATTTCCTAATGATTTAAAATTTTAAGGAACATTAACATTTAAGGTAGTTGTTTTTTTAATCATATTTAAGGAGAGTAGAATTTTAGGACTTTAAAGATTTCTGTTTCTATTAATAGAGGTCATCTGTAGGCCATCTTGGTCCCTTACCCCTTCTCAGAAAACCCCCTCTTTCCCCACCATTTGCAAATTCTTCTAGTTTGCAAGAATCTTTTTTTTCCTTCAGGTTAATGTGAGGGTGCAAACAACTAGGCTTGCATCTGTCAGGCAGAGCCTCTAGCAGTGTGTCCCAAAGGTTTACAGAGTCTTTTGCTACTGCTTGGCATCTTCTCTGCTTTTCACTCCCTTCACCCTGCCTTCTTTATTATCTTTGACTTAAGATTTTGTAGTTGTGTTTGAAAGGTCCTTTGATTGAAAGAAGCTCCAGAATTCCGTTTTAAAATCTGTGTTTGGAAGTTGGACATGAAGTCTACTCCTGAATGCTCAAAAGTTTGGGCAGATGTACTGAAGATAAAAAGAAAAACATTCACATTTTTCTGGAATTGTCACAATATTTTCTAAGTGGGGAGAACTGAAGCCAGTGTTTGGATGCAGATCAGAATGTGGTGTGCCCCTGTCACACTGTGCACACACTGCTTTCTTCTCTTACCTGCTGTGCTGGTTTGTATTCTCCATTGTGCACAAATTGTGGCACTTGAAAAATGCCAAATGGGGTGCTCGTGGAGAAAACAGGCCATCACGTGTTTTGCCAAGTGCATTTCCACTCCGGGTTGTGCTTTCTTATGGACTTGGCTTTGCTGTGGAAATGGAAGCCACAGCATTCCACCTGCTGGGGCTGAAGCCAGAAGGGTTGGTGTCCTGCTGGCTAGGTGCAGCTGTTGGAGTGGGGAGCTCTTCTGGCCCCTAGGAGCCCCAGGCTGCTGGGTATGGACAGCCCTCCTCAAACTATGCTTGTGGTGAGGTTGAAGATGCTGTGCGAAAGAGTAGGTCCCTGGCCCTGGGCCGTGGGCCATGGAGTCTCCAGCCGTGCAAGCTGTGGTCTGGGGTACTGGGCTGTGCAGGTCATAGGGTCTGTTCTGGCCTTTGACCTTGCCCAGGCTGACCCAGGGACAGTGGCTGGTTCCTCTCCTCTCCTTCCTATTCCTTGGGCTCCTTTCACCCCCTGAAGTGTGCTTTTGCAATGCCACCTTCTCCTCCATGCCGCTGGTCCTTTCTTGGGTGGGCCTTGTCTCCTGACCTTGACCCCTGGCCCTAGGCTGACTGTGGGCACTAGGGAGGCTCAGGTGCTCTTCCCCTGGAGCCCCTGTGCTGGGGTGGTGGTGGTGGTGGTGCATTGTTGGGAGGGTATCATGGGGGCCAGGCATCCTGGGCTTGGGGCTGCATGGGTGGAGCGTGTTCCTGTCTAGAACTTTGATTTGGGGGGTAATTCAAATGCTTTTGTTGTGTAGTTACTAGAAGTGTTTCTAGGAAAGGGTGGTGAGTTCATACATTGCTGGTCTGTTCTCTCAGTCCTATTGTCCTTCCGTGCTTCTGCTACTGTGTGGACTTAATTAAGAACTTGAGTGCTGGGCAGTTTGTTATCCATGTGCTAATTAATTCATGTTTCATTCTGTTCCAGTTAGATTGTAATAAGTGGAAAGGTCTTGATTTGAAATAAATATTAGAATTGGTTTGTTTTAACCAATTCATTTTGTTTAGCTTATTACGTCAAGGAGAAAGAATGATGTGCTAGGCTAGATGGTTGAGGTAGAGATGACATTTCTTTTCTGTGAACTTTGTGAACATGAGCTGTTCTTCCTTTCTTTTTCCCCTCTTTTATGAGATAAGGTCTTTCTCTGTCACCCGGCCTGGAGTGCAGTGGCACAGTTGCAGCTTACTGGCCTTGAACTTCTGGGATCAAGTGGTCTTCCCACCTCAGCCTCTCTCTAGTGCCTACCATGATGCCTGGCTAATGTTTTTTCTATTTTTAGTAGAGGCTGGGTCTTGCTCTTGCTCAGGCGGGTCCCGAACTCCTGAGCTCAAGGGATCCTCCTGCTTTGGCCTCCCAGAGTATTGGGATTACAGACATGAGTCATTGGGCCTGGCCCTGATTTTTATTTTTTGGAGAAATGAAGTCTCGTTGTATTGCCTATACTGGTTTTGGACTCCTGAGCTCAAGCAGTCCTTCCTCCTTGGCCTCCAAAAGTGCTGGGATTACAGGAGTGAGCCCACACCTGGCTTCATCTATTAGTTTTAGGATCTATTGATGAATCATAGCTGAATCATTACTGTTTTGATAGGAAAATGGTGATGTTTAACTCCCATTGTTCTTTTTTAGGTTTACTAGTTGGCATTATGTTATAAAGAAGAGCTTTTTATTCTCCATTTATTTATTATCCACTTTCTATTGGTTGAGACTAACGCTGTCATTATTTTATTTGGGGTGAATAACCTGTTACTGTCACTGTCCATTTTGATGCCCAGTGTGGCATAGGCCTGGCCAGTGGAAGCCTCTGCAGGCATCTCTGTGCTCGTGTCAAGTAATGGTCACTTCCTGAGCGCTCCCTCTCTCGGGGAGTGCAGGATGCTCTCACTCCATTTGTACATTCTCATCCCAACCGTGCATTGATCCTCTGTTTCAGGAGGCTCTCTTTTCTTAGTAGGAAATGGTACATGGGAAACAAGATTCAGCATCTTATGTTCCTGTTGTTGCCGAGGTATTAATACTTCCAGGCTCTTGCGGTGGTCAGAGTTTCATCTGTGCACATTGCCGTTGGCTGGCAGTTTCTCTGGAGGTTTCCCTTCTCCATGTCTAAAGCTAAAGTCCCCCTCCTAGTTAAGGCTCAGTCTTCTCAGAAAGGCCATTAATTCTTCCTTCTTGTACACGCCAGGCTTTGTAGATGTCTGGGGATGGCTTAGGGAACAGGACCAGTGCCTCACTGTGGGACCCAGGTCGTGGGGCTGACGGATGGACAGACTGGTGTGTATGCAGGTGGTGGGTGCTGAGGGGGCACCTGAGCTGGGCTGAGCAAGGGGTGCCAGACCTGCCGAGGCTGCACAGCCCGACTCTCTCAGACATGAGCCTGTCGGTGTCTCTGTCTTCTCTCCCAGCTTGAAAAGGGGTTGATGAAAAGGACCACGGGTGGTTTCAGCCATAAAGGCTTCTGTCCCATGTTGTCTTTTGTTGTGGGTTACAAGCCTTACACTCTATCTTGCCCTCTGAGCCCAGCTTGACAGCATGAGGACGCTGAGGTTTTCCATGTGGCTGGGGTAGGGCAGGTGCTCAGGAGTAGTGGTTGACCTTCATTCCATATGACCAGCAGACAGCCGGTCACCTTTCAAGCCGTAGACGAGGGTCTGTGTGTAACCCAGCCAGGGATATCCATCCAGGTCTTGTCACTGTGGTTTGGGGGCAGGATCAGGCAGGGCCTGCAGGACTTCACCCTACACTTTGAAAAGCATGAGTGGTCACGCGTGAAGCTCCTGGAAGGTGGGCTGGGGGTGCCAGCCTGCGCTAGAGAAAGCTGCATAGGCTTGCATCCTGTCTGGGGCTGCGTGCTTGGTGCTCACTGCAGTGCCAGTCCTGGTCAGAAAGGCTGCTGTGAAGCACTGGGTGAAACATGTTTGTTTCTAGCAGAATTGAGGAAGGAGGCTCAGCGCCTGTGGCTCAACGGGCTAAGGCTGCAGCCACATACGCCTGAAGTGGCGGGTTCGAATCCAGCCCGGGCCTGCGAAACAACAATGACGGTGCAACCAAAAAAATGGCCGGGCATTGTGGCAGGCGCCTGTAGTCCCAGCTACTTGGGAGGCGGAGGCAGGAGACTCGCTTGAGCCCAGAAATTGGAGGTTGCTGTGAGCTGTGATGTACAGCACTCTATTCAGGGTGACAGCTTGAGGCTCTGTCAAAAAAAAAAAAAAAAGAATTGAGGAAGGAGAAAGTTGTGGGTATGGGAGGCTTTGTGGTCTGGTGGCCGAGGGTGACTGGGCGGGGCATGTCCCTGCTCTTAGGAGCCAGACGTACCCTGAAGTGAAACTAGCAGTGAGCTCAAGGTTTAGTGGGAGTGTTGTGAGAAAATATTCTGGTGTCTTTTGGAAAAAACATTCTAGAAGTTATCAGAAGTGAGAATTATGCTCTTAGATTCTGGAAGCCTGAAGTTTCTGGAGCTTGAAGTGGGGGAGCTGAAGTGTTCTGCCTGTGTACCTCTGCTCCTCAGGCGTGGCAACGCATTTGCCGGTCCTGCTACCTTTGTCTTTCCGCTTGTGCTCGCTGCCATGTTTGGAAAGACCTGGTTAGGGGCGCTTTGTATATCTGTGTTTACTTCCCCAACCAGACTCAAGCCAGTGTTTTTTAACCTTTTTTATTTCACAGTACGCTGGAACCTATAGTTAAACTTCCACAGCACACTTAAATTATGTTGATCAAAAAAAGAGTAAAAAAAAGAATGTACTTACTGTGCTTTGAACATTTTTCAAAATAATTAATGATCTTTAAAAATGTTCGGCAGCACATCTATGATCCTCTCATAGCACACAGGTTGAAAATCAGTGCTCTCACCTGCGTGAAGGCAAAGATTTTTATCTTAAAAAAAAAAACATTCTAAGAGACTTGGTATGTTGCATGCCTATGTTGTAGGCACTAACTACAGCAGAACCTCCGTAGCTGGCCTCACTCCATCCTCACACTGACCCCTCTTTAGGTTGACCTAATTTTCACAGACTGGACATGCACCACACGTACGTATCAGTATAGCAGGCCCAGTTCTTTGTGTTGACCCCACCTCTGGATGCTGATCAGTATGTGATAGTCCCTGAGTTAGTCAGCTTACAGAGGGTCTACTAATACTACTATATTTAGTGATTTAATTTTCTTACTGAATTTTCTTGATTGATCCATTTCTGTACCTTTTTTAGTAGGTTGTTGGACATTCGAAATACTTGCTTAAACTACTGTCAGTAGCAGAATGCATTTTGAATGAAATTATGCCATTTCCATAACAGAGCCAAAGCATTTAGATATCTAATAAGTAATATATGAATGCATTCTCTTTTTTTTGGAGACATAGTCTCACTTTGTCACCTTAGATAGAGTACTGTCACGTCATAGCTCACAGCAACCTCAAACTCTTGGGCTCAAGTGATCCTCTACCTCAGTTTTTCATTTTTAGTAAAGATTACAGGTGTGAGCCACTGCACCTGGCCGTGAATGCATTCTTGTTAAAAAGCTGTCTCAGAAAATACAGATAAATCTGGGTGCGGTGGCTCACGACTATAATGGCAGCACTTTGGGAGGCTAAGGCAAAAGGATAGCTTGAGCCCAGGAGTTTCCAGTTGCAGTGAGCTGTGATGACGCCATAGCACTCCAGCCTGGACAGCAGAGCCAGACCCTGTCTCTCACACACATACACAGGAACTGCAGTTACAGTAGAAGTTTTCTCAGACTACTTTCTGAATACTGGTTCTTTTCTTGGAGGAGACTGCTGTGTTGTCTGCAGGCACAAGTAAGCCCCAGCTGGAGTCCTGCAGCGCACAGTGAATTCTGTAACCGAATTGTTTTTGACTCCTTCCAGTGGGGTCCATGTGGAGAAGTTGAGTGGGCTGCCTGCAGATGAGCCCGGGCTGATGGCTTTGTTTCTTTTCAGCAGGCTGTTCCGGCAAAGGGGGAGCCCAAGCAGGACTGCTGTGTGAGAGCTGAGCTGCTGAGAGCAGGTAAGGGTGTTCTCTTGAGGACATGGGCAGCGGTTCTGCTACTGCCTGGAAGACCTGCGGCCGTGTCTTCTCACCACCTGTCCTGGGCTGCTGGCTTCCTTTGCTTTGCCCAGACTTACTGGTAGTTTCTAACTTCTCATGTCCCTAAGTGGATTCGCAGAAGACCTGCTAGGGATGGATAACACTTAAGAGAATGAAAAGCAGAACCCTAGCTATCTTTGTCTTAAAATATACCCAGAAAATTTAAAGTGAGTGGTCTCATGAGTGTTTATAGCATTGTTATTGATATCGTTAACAACTGGAAGCCACACAGGTGTCCTCACCTGGCAGCAAACTGGTTTGACATGTTGTTGCACAGCCCAGCACCGAGAGACAAACCCAGGGATTGGTGTAGCAGCGTGGGTGATGTTTAGTATGTTTTGAGAAGTGAAGGAAGCTGGACCCAAAAGGTTGTGCACTGATGACCTTCATTTGTGTGACAGAAACTAGAAGAACACAGCAGTGGCTGCTGGGAGGTGGAGAGAGGAATGTCCAGGGGTCTGTGGAGGGCAGTCTGCAGTGGGGAGCTCATCTGTAAGGAGTGGTGGACATGCAACTCTTGAGTTTGCTAGAGGCACCCATGGTGCTGTGCAGCCCAGAGAGTATGACAGACGTGTCCTCAGGGTTACCCAGCTCCACTTAGTCATCTTGAAGGCGGAGCTGGCCAGGTAACTTTGGACAGCAGTGTCCTGATTGGAGCCCATAAGGCTGGTGCTGCAGGAGCAGCTCAGACACTGGCCCTGTAGGAGGTCCTGGCTGGAGTCTGCCCTCCGTCAGCTGGCCAGGAATAGTCCCTCACGGACTGAGGCTGTGGCCCCTGCCTGTGTCCTGCCCTCACTCTGGACAGCCTCTGGGTGCCCAGCCTAGCCCAGGCCACCTGTTGCCTGATGGTGTGGCCCCCTGCAGTGTGGCCATCCCTGTTCTCCTCTGCTGCCACCCTGGGCTGCCCTGTGGAGCTGCCCCTATGCTCTGTTTTGTCCTAGCCTGCTTCACACCATGCAAGGGCTCTTGAGACCTGGCTGGGTGTTTTCTTCCTGTTCTTTGCCCCTTCTTGTTGCCGCCCTTCTCTGCTCTTGAAATGTTCTCTTCTGCTGGCTCCAGTAGCCAGCTTTCCCGCTTACCTCCCAGGTCACCAGTCCTGAGGCCTTTCTTGGCAGAGCTTGTTGGGTGCATGTTGAGTTGTCCTTTTATCTTGTACATGCTGCCTCAAGCCAGTGCCTTGACTAGTTATTTTTTCTAAAGAGATGGGGTCTCACTCTGTCACCCCGGTTGGGGTGCAGTGACATCATCACAAGTCACTGGAGCCTTGAACTCCTGAGGCAGCCTTGAAGTCCTCCTGAGTAGCTGGGACTACAGGTACACATCACCATGCCTAACTAATTTTTCCGTTTCTGTAGAGGTAGAGTCTCACTACATAGCCTGTGCTGGTTTCCAACTCTTGGGCTCTCAAAGCTGTGCGGTGACAGGAGTGAGCTGCCACGCCCTGTCCTAATTTGTCGTTTTGAGGAATGCCACACTCTGTGTACAGTGGATACACCATGTTGGGTTCCCACCAGCAGTTAACCGGAGCTCCAGATTCTCCACGTCCTTGCCATCACTTGTTACTGTCTTTTGTTTTGATTATAGCCATCCTAGTGGGTGTGAAGTGGTATTCACTGTTGGTTTGATTTGCACTTCCCCAATAGCTAGTTATGTTGAGCATCACTTCATGTGCTTTCTTTGGAAAAATGTCTGTTCAGGCCCTGTGATTTTAAATTGGATGGATTTTTATTGTTGAGTTGTCAGAGTTACGGATACAAGTCGCTTAATCAGATACATGATTTATAAATATTTCCCCTGTTTGGGGCTTGTCTTTCCACTTTTTGGATGGTATCCTTTGAGGTAAAAATGTTTTTAAATTTTTTTTTTTTTAGAGACGGAGTCTCACTTTGTCACCTTTGGTAGAGCACTATGGCATCACAGCTCACAGCAACCTGCAGCTCTTGGGCTTAGGTGATTTCTCTTGCCTCAGCCTCCCGAGTAGCTGAGACTACAGGCACCCACCACAATGCCCGGCTATTTTCTTTTTGCAGTTTGGCCGGGGCCGGGCCAGGTCCAAACCTGCCACCTTTGGTACATGGGGCCGGCACCCTACTCACTGAGCCATGGGCGCTGCCCCCAAATGTTTTTAATTTTAACGAAGTCCAGTTTACCAGTTTTTTCCCTTTGCTTTTGCTATAGAATCTAAAACTGTTGGTTAATAGCAGATCACACAAGGTTTATATTTAGGTCTTTGATCTATTTTGAATTAATTTATGTAGGTGATTTGAGCTAGGAGTCTTTCTTTTGCAAGTTGATTTCCAGTTATCCCAGCATCATTTTTGAAAAGACCATCTTCCCCATTGAATTGTTCTTGCACTTTTGTTGGAAATCAGTTGACTGTAATGTGAAGGCTTATTCTTAGACTTTCCTTTCCTTTTCTTTTTCCTTTCTAGCCAGAGTCTCTGTTGCCTGCGCTAGAGTGCCACAGTGTCAGCTTAGCTCACAGCAACCTCAAGCTTCTATGTTCAAGCGATCCTTCTGCCTCAGCCTCCTGAGTAGCTGGGACTGCAGGTGCCCGCCATGATGCTCAGCTAATTTTTTTCTATTCTTAGTAGAATAGGGATCTCAATCTTGCTTAGGTTGGTTTCAAACTCCTGAGCTCAAGGGATCCTCCCACCTCAGCTTCTCAGAGTGCTGGGATTACAGGCAGGAGCCATGGTTCCTGGCTTGTCCTTGGACTTTAGGTTCTATTTCACTGATGATGCCTTTCCTTATGCCAGTGCTGTGCTGTCTCAATTACTGGTACTTTGTACCAGCTTTGAAATTGGGAAGTATGAGTCCTCTAACTTTCTTTTTAATAGATTGTTTTAGTTATTCTGAGTCCTTTGAGTTTCCATATGAATTTAGAATCAGCTTGTCAAATTTTTTTTTTTTGAGGCAGAGCCTCAAGCTGTCACCCTGGGTATAGTGCAGTGGCATCACAGCTCACAGCAACCTCCAATTCCTGGGCTCAAGCGAGTCTCCTGCCTCTGCCTCCCAAGTAGCTGGGACTACAGGTGCCTGCCACAATGCCCGGCCATTTTTTGGTTGGCAGCTGTCATTGTTTGGCGGACCCGGGCTGGATTCGAACCCGCCAGGTCAGGTGTAC